>PVKE010053270.1:0-10099 GCA_004027555.1 Craseonycteris thonglongyai
CAACAAGCCCTGACTTACACCAAGTTTGCCTTTTTATACATAATTTAAAACAGGGGAGGGGTGCCGAGTGTGCAATCCTATTGAGTCACGCAGAGTTCTAGCCTTGCGGTTGCACGCATTAGCTAAGAGCAACAGCCCTCATCCTTGAACATTCTGTTACTTTTTGATAAGACATCCTGTTGCTGAGCTGGCCCAGCTGTGTTGGTCAAGGACACCTTTTTTCTACTGCACCAGTAAATTTTCACTGTCCTACAGTCTCCTAGTGTTCACCAAGTCCCTCATGTAGCAGGTGTCCTATGGACCCCAGTTGTACAATCTCCCTGGCCACCTGAGCCAGGTACTCCAAGGGTACACCTGTGGTGTGTTTTCTGTGTCCTCCCATTGTAGTTGAGCCTTGATTGCTGTTGTTGAGCTCAGTGGGTAGGATTTTCCCTTATGCTGACGGGCTGTGAGGACTGGCTATGATTGCAACAGACAAGATTTTGTGTGGAGCTGGTTCCATGGAGAGAAATTTGCTTCAGTGGTGCTCTGCTGCCTCTTGAATCCACCTTTTGGGAATATCATTTGCAATAATTGAGTGGTGTTCTATTGTGTTCTGAAGCCAGCTACCAGGTGTTGGTTTGGGGGCCTCTTTGGAGGGGCTCTGGTACTGGCCAATATTAGCTGCTTCCTGTGCCTGGCCCTGGGCTACTTGGTAGGAGCTACAGAGTGATCTGAGGTTGATAGCTGTCTATGGTGGGCTTGGAGGTACCTGAAAGAGTCTATGCTACAAACCAAGGATATACAATGAACCAAAGCTAGCTGACACTAGTGCTGGGTTTGAGGCCACTTAGCAAGAAGTACAGGGCATTCTGAGGTCAGCTGCTGCTTATTTGGATTTTGTAGACCTTTCAGAGATTTTTGGAAAATCTGCCACACGGGCTGAGGTACCCATCATGTTGATTAGCCTCTGAAAGGCATCTGGGTAGGCAGGGTCTCAGGGAGTCACCTGGGTGGGATAAGCAATGTTAGTCAGTTTAATGGAGACTCAGATTTGGCTCCCACCCAGCTTACAGGCTGGATGGAGAGAGAGCTCAACAACGGAAAAGTGGTACCGGCCAGTGTGTCTGCCAGAGTCTTTCAGCTCTGTGGGGAGAGGGCTCAACAAAGGCACAATGGTGCCTGCTGACAATTTAGTTCTAGAGAGAGCTGCCCACCCAGCTCTCTCCCTTAAGCTACATAATTTTGTTCCTCCCCATATGTCCCACATTCTTTTTGAACCACTGGCCCTTCCCTGGAGCTTATGACAAGTGTTTGTAAATGACTGAGTGACTCGGTCTGTACCTGAGCCCTTTAAGGGGGTGTCTGAGTCTATAGTAGCCTTCTCTTTCCTGGACAGAATCCTGCTTATTTTCATAGCCAGATGTTATGGAGACTTCTCTTCCTGGCACTGGAAGCCTGGGCTAGAGAGCCTGTTGAGGGGCAGGTACCCCTCACTTCTCTGGGAGAACTTGACAACAGAGTTAGTTTTTGATACTTAATTACCACACAAGGGTGTGGGACCAGCCCACTTCAATTTTCTGATTCTCCTACTAATTTTGATGTGGCTTTTTCTTTACATTCTTATTTATAGGAGTTTTATTCAGCTAGGCTTCTGGTGGTTCTCAAGAGTGGTGGTTCTATAATTTAGTTGTAATTTTGATGTGGTCTTGGGAGGACATGAGCACAGCATTTTCCAACTCTCTTGACCAGAAGTCTTGTTTGTTTTGTTTGGATCCATAGGAAGCATGAAAGTGACTGTATGATCAAATAGGATTTTCTGTGCCAACTTGTAAAACTGCCTTCCTACTCATGGCTACCAGTTATTCTGTTTTGTATAGTTATTTGGCAAATATGAAGCATAATTGGATCAGTTATTGTTGGAAGGCTCTTCTCTGTTGATGTGGGATGTAAAGAGCATGGATAGATATATACTGATTGAGTCTCTTTGTCTCCATCAAGAAGTGAAGATGCAGGAGGAGAAAATGAATAATTTACTCTCCTTTGCTTTCCAAGGAACAAACCAAAAGATTAAAACAACAACAACAACAACAACAACAACAACAAACAAAGTAATGAGGAGGGAAGGAAGCAGGCAAATAGGCAGTGGTATATTGCAAAATTGACTCAACAGGAAAAATACCAGTTTTGCAGAATTTGACAATTTCTGCTCTATAAATCTCAATGTGGTCAATTTCAGTGAAGAGTTTAATAACCAGTTTGCAAAATGTCTGAACATTTAATAATCAGGTGTACTGAACCATGCAAGCTAGTAGCTTCAGCACACCATTGTCTCTTCTTGTGTGTGTGTGTGTGTGTGTGTGTGTGTTCAGTTCAGAGAGCTGGGTACATTTTTTGCAGAATACTTATTATTTTAAAGAATTATCTTTGTCTCTTTAATCTGCCTTTATTGAATTAACCTGTGCACTCAGATTAACTACTAATACTTCAGCAATATTTTCTCCTGTGTTACCTCTTGGAGATATGGTAGCCCTCTGTTCCCAAGACAAAGCAAATGATGAACCTTGAGGACAAATTTTATTCTCTTTTCTTCCTCAAACACATATAAATAGAGTCCCTGAACTCTCTAAATGGACTTTGTTTTTTAATAAAAATAAAGTAGACCTCTATTTATCTGTTGTTTTTAATCAGCAAATCAAAATCAGCAAAATATGCTTAATCAAATCATATGTTATTATTGGACAAATATTTTAAAACAATAATTAATATAAAACCCAAAGCAGAAATATATTTTTGAATTATTTTTGGAATGGTAGCTGAGGAATAAATGAAGATTATACTTTTCAAACTCTAGTGAATAATTCCACCGTCAAATGTAAGTTTAAACAAGAATCATGATTATAAATTAATAGAGTTTATTTTAAACTACACTTAAAATGAGGAGCTGTTATTTTCAAACTTATTTTTCTTCAATTAACATTTCATAAAAAGTAGTGCAAGGAGATATTAAATTAAAATTTTTTATTACCATTCCTATTACAGGCTCTATTATTAATTTATTTTATTAGTGTCAATGTTTCACTTACTTTATCAGACTGGAAGAAAAATTATTTTTATGTAGTCATCAGTTGCTACAACATTTGGACCAAACTTGTCTGACTTGTGACTTGCGCAGGCTGCATGTAGCCCACTTTGTATGCGGCCCAAAACAAATTCATAAGCTTCCTTAAAATATGAGATTTTTTTGCAATTTTTAAAAACTCATCAGCTGTTGTTAGTGGATTTTGTGTGTGGCCTAAGACAATCCTTCTTCCAATGTGGCTCAGGGAAGCCAAAAGGTTGCATACCCCTAATTTAGACTTTTAGCAGTGATTCTTTTACTTTCAAGGTTTGTTGAGCTACAGGAAAAAAAAAAATGTATATAATTAACATGTTTGTGGTTATTCTTGTTCATCCCTCCACTCAGCTTAATTAAGATATTACTGGTATTGATATTCTATAATATGCCTTTGCAGCTTTGCTTAGCCTGTTTCTACTGACCTATGTATCACACACAATTACATAAGTAGAGTGAGATAACATGATCGGAGGATAAAGTTTCTTAGGAATACAATGTTGTCATATTTTAACAACTGCTGTTTAAGAACTAATTTCTCTTGGATCTTTTGATAGTGATCACAGTGTCTGATGATGTATGGGGGGATGGAAAAAAGAGGAGAAGGGAACACATAGGGTATATTCCCAAGTGTCATTTTAAAACTTTAATAGCCAAGTTTCCAGATTTGGTGGCATGGTGGAGGGTTGTGAAATGTAACGAGAAAGAGAATTGAAACCTCCCCCAGCTTCATACAACCAGGACCTTCTGCAGAGCCAAGGTTAAAGAAGTCTTTGCTAAACTCTAACCAAAACGTATACAAAAGTTTTCTCTGCTATTCACTAATCCTAATGCAACAACATAAGAGCTGAAACTAGCTCTTAACTTGTTGCAATAAATGAAACTGTCACATCATGACAGAGACATGTTAATGATAAATTTATTTAAAGGCTTATTTGATTAAAAAAGTAAATGCTTAATAAGTTAATCTTTTTTTCTTTAAGATTTATTTTATTGTTTTTGACAGAGACAGAGAGAGACAGAGACAGAGAGACAGAGAGACAGAGAGACAGAGAGAATGGGGAAGGCCCAGAGCAGTCGCCACAGCTGTGTATCATCAGTTTTCGACATGGTTTTCATTCCACACAGAAGGGCGGAGGCCTCCAGCATGGGAGGTACGCCCCCTTGAACCAGGGCTCGAACCGGTGGGGCAAGAACTGAACTTGGGGCTTCCTGCATGTAAAGCACTCCCCAGTTCAGCATATGAGTCCACAAGGGCTGGGGCTGAGATTCGATCCTCAGTCCCCAGGGCTGCAAAGCGAACGTTTAACCCGCTGAGCCATCCTGGTTTCCCTAAAAAGTTAATCTTGATTAGTTAAAATATATTTATTTCTTTCCTACTAGTTCCTTCTGTTTGTGTGTGTGTGCATACAACTTTAAGTTATCTATAATCACTTACCGTTTCCAGATAATTCGAATGCTATTAACCTCTCTCTGATTTGGTAGACAGGAATGTAATCTGATACATTCTAAAATTCTCATTCTTCAAGTCTTCTACATATCTTGAACTTCATGTCAGAAAAGCTAAGGAATTAAGATCCTTGTCTTTCATAAATGTTCTCAGGTTTGGTAAAATATGACAAATGATAGATATGTTATTAAGACATTCAGGCCATCAACTCAACCCCTCTTTTAAAATAGTGAGCTATTGCTTCAGCTGCTTGGAAATTGACTGAACTTGTTACTGAGCAACCGAGAATAGCTATGATGTATGTGTTAAATATTTCATAAAGACAAGGCAAATAAAGTAGAAATTACCTAGCAGAGAAGCAGGATACCCTCAAGCATCCAGAGATTCTCACCAATATCTGCTCTGAATAATTTATTTTCTTGCCATCATCCAGAATATAAAAATATATTCAAAGTCTCCAAAACATTTTACCCTTAATAAAAACAGAACAAAAGTTTACACAATTTTATTAGTATTTATTTTGATTTGATAACTCACTGCATAAATTTAAAATATTCTTACCTTCAATTCTTACAACACATTTCTGTAAGGTAAAATATCTTCTATAGCACAATACATTTAGCATCTTGTTCAGTACACATTTATTTTTATTCCAGAATGAGATTGTTTTAGGTACAAAGTGTTCATATTTTAGGTGCACATTGTTAATATAGATTCTTCTTAACTTGGCACAAGTTTAAAAGATAAAATGCTATTCAATATTTAAAATTTTGCACAAACCTAAATAATCAAATACCTCTAAAGGGTTATCATTCCTGACTGCATGGAAAATTTAAAAAATATATATATTGGCTGTCCAGAAAGTATCCAGCCACATAACTATACTTATTATATTGACAATGGCTGGATTTTTACAGATAGCATATATAGATAGGAGTGTGTGTGTATGAAAGCCTCCGCCTCAGTTCCAGACATTCTGATTTTATTTGTTTATGTGTTAGTATTTTTATAAAATTTTCAAGTTATTGCAATATGCTATTAAAACAATGACTGATTTGAATATTTTAATTAGAGATTTTCAGAAATGTTTCAAAAGGTTTCAAATACCTTTAAAACACACAGAAAGAACACATATATATCATTTTAGTGAAAAAACTCACTATTGGGTTTCACATAGTATCAAATCATTATTTTCTTAATTCGTACACTTTATAAATTTTATTTTTTCCTATTTTATATACTATTAGAGTCTATAAATATTTATTTATACAGTTACCTGAGTTAGAGTAGTATTTACAGTTCTTAGACGAGATACTGTCTCAGCCTGGTCAACATTACACTTTCTGGATTAATGATCAAGTGATTCTTGATTATGACAAAAGACAGATTAGCCCCTCAAGTTGATTCACATGCATGGAGACTTTTATCATGCTGAGCCCCTTCCTGAACATGAAGCAATATCTATGGGACTGTTCTTACCCATCTCTCCTGCCACATTCATTTTGTCTCTTTCCAGTGTGTTTTCTGTACATTTATAGTAATTCACTTATGATTTTGATACATCTCATTATAATCAGTAAGGTCATCTGATGCTTATATTCCAGGATCAAATAGTTGAACTCACATAGCCAGTTCCCACAGGACATTTAATAACATACTGCTAAAACCACTTTTTGTGTGAATTTTTCAAGTGCTTCTGGTTCTGAGCAGTTTTGATCAGAGTTTCTGTTTTAAATTTTTTAAAGGTTTATTTGTATGTTTTTTACTTTATCGTAATTATCTGTGTATGTACAATTTATAGAGGTAGAAAAATGTCTATGTTAAAGCCATTTATAGGGCGTTCATATATGTAAATATTCCAAACTTATTAAATTGATAGAAATTAACCACAGACTGCTTTTTTTTTTTTAATAAAATTTATTGGGGTGACATTGGTTAGTAAAGTTACATAGGTTCCAGGTGTTCAATTTTACAATATGTCATCTATGTGTTGCATCATAAGTTCACCACTCAGGATCTGTTTTTCTTTTCTTTTTTTTGTAATCACCGCATACTTGAATCCCCCTCCCCCTTCTCATATACTCCTTCCCCCTCTCCCTCTGTCAACCACCACATAGCTGCTATTTAAGTGTTCCCTTTTTATCACTACCAGCTGAAGTCGCTATAATAACTGCTTTTTCATTTGTCCTTATGTTTTACGTCTTTCAAAGACTTTACTGGTAGTAGAGATAGTCATTGTTTATTTATATATGAGGTAAAAAGTGATCATAAGGAAAGGGTCATAATTTAACATGGAAGAAGTTTAATAGGAGACATGTGAGAAATCATTGCTGTGCCATAATACATTAAGTAATCAGACCACAAAAAGCTGTTGGTAACTAAACAAAATTCTCACGTTACAATATCACCATACATAGCAAAGCAATTCTTTTATACCTCACATGTCCACAATGGGTTCCCCATTCACAACAGTTCAACATTGTTTCCAAGTAGACTGTTGTCTCAATCACAGAGACATTGATAAATTGGTAAAAAGTAGTAGTGTAACTATTACACTGTGAGGAAGCACTATCATGAGAAGACAAGACAATCAAAGCAATGTACAAATGCCTTCTAATGGATTTTGGGTAGAGTTTTGCTAATTAACTTATAGGCCTTACATGGTAATGAAAGCAGGTTTCAAACCAATTAAAATCAAGCTAAATGCAGGAGAGGAAAAAAGCAACAAGTAAATTAAATTCAAGGTGTTGACCCATTGAAACTTCTCACCTACTGCTTTATTCTGGATTCATAAAAACGTTATTTTTTAATTTTAATTTTAAAAGTTGGCAGTTTCAATGCAGTGTGTGGGCAAAGTGCTCAGTATGACTTACAAGTTCATTAAATAACATTTGGCAACACTAAAATAATTTTACAGGAGAAGCCAGAAAAAAGCAGTGTTCTGTAAGTCATTTATTTTTTTTTCGAGAGAGGCTATTGAAAACACATTTAACATGTAAATTTTCCTTTCAAAAATTAAAATTAAAATATAGGTCAGCAAATAAAACTTACTAGTCCTAAATTTACTATACCATCAAACAGTTTATGGTAGGGTTGTCTGTAGCAGTTTTACCTAATAGAACTTTAAGAGATGACAAAAATGTTCTGTATCTGCACAGCCCAATGTAGTACCCACCAGTCACATTTAGCTATTGAATGTTGGCATGCAGCTAGTGTGATTGACAAACTAAACTTTAATTATAATTAATTTAAATAGTCATATCTGGCTAAGGGCTACTCTAGTTGATATCTCTGAAGCTTAAAATTGTATATTCTGAATGCTTCAGTTTTTCAAAACAAACTGATTCTGCTTGCTTTGATGGAATAATGCAAGTGAGAAGACAATGAAATGCATTCAGTGAATCTGAGAATTGAATCTGGAAGTCCATTAAACTGATATCACAACCACCGTGGTATTTTACAGTGCAGGGTGGGCAGGCTGACATTAGGTAAGAAGGCGACACTCAGTGAGGGACCAACTAGTTAAACAAATGAAGTATCGTACGTCTGTCTGCACTCTCTCACTCTGACCATACCACCTGGAGCTACATGGTCCAGAACTGTGACCATAGCAGATCACTCTTGAGCACAAGAATGTGGCTCGTCAGGACTGAGTTGTGCTTTAAGGATAAAATAGACTCCAGATTTCAAAGGCCTGGTATGAAATAAAGAATGCAAAAATATGTCAAATATTTGTACGTGTTGAAATAATAACAGGTACTCTATGACATGTCTGTTGGCCATTTGTATGTCTTCGTGGGTAAAGTGTCCATTTAGGTCTTCTACACATTTTTAAATTGGATTGCTTGTTTTTGTTTTTCGTTGTTTTTTTTTTATTGCATGTTATGAGTTCTTTATATATTTTAGATAGTAACCCCTTATCAGAGACATTGTTTGCAAATAATTTTTCCCAATGGTTTGGTTGCCTCTTGGCTTTGTTGATAGTTTCCTTTGCTGTGCAGAAGCTTTTTATTTAGTAAAGTCCCTGACATCCCTTGTTTTGAGGTCAGGTTTATAAAGTCCTCTTGGAACCCAAGGCCTATAAGTTTAGTACTGATGTTTTATTCTATACAATTTATTGTTTCTGATCTTAGGTGGAGGTCTTTGATTCATTTTGAGTTAATTTTGGTATATGGTGACAAATCGCAGTTGAGATTCATACTTTTGCATGTGGTTTTCCAATTTTCCCAGCACCGTTTACTAAAAAGGCTTTTCTCCCCCCACTGTATATTTTTCTTTCCTCATTTGACAACAATCTGTCCAAATATTTGTGGATTTATTTCTGAAAATATATTTGTTTAAATTATTATTATACTGAGAATAGTTCTCTCCTATGGAAGTAAAAACACAGAACAGACATTTAAGAAACAGAGAGGGATATTAGTGAAATCAAGCATTTCACATATTATGCAACAAAAAACTAACTGCTTTTCTCTTTCTGCTTTTAAGATTCTCTCTTTGTGTTTATAGTTTGGCATTTTAATTATAATGTGTCTTAGTATGGGCCTCTTTGTTTTTATCTTGCTTGAAACTCTCTGAATTTCCTAGAAGTGTATGTCTGTATCTTTGCCAGGTTAGGAAAGTTTTCCATCATTATTTCTTTAAATAAGTTTTTAATTTTTTTTTTTTGTAAGTTGCATTTTCTTTCTTTCTTTCTTTTTATTATTGTTAAATTTAATGAGGTTACATTGGTTGGTAACAATGAGATAGTTTACAGATGTACAAGTCCACATCACATCATTCATTCATCGTATTATGTGCCCATCACTCAGTATCAGTTCCCCTTCCATCACCTTATATCTAGTGCCCACTCTTACCTCCCCCCACTGCTCCCCCCTCTCCTGGTAACGACCAAATCATTGAGTGTGTCCATACTACTGGTGTCCTATCCCGCTTCCCCTCCTACTCTCCCTCTCCCCTCCACCCCTTCCCTCTGGCAATCACCAAGCTATTAAGTGTGTCCATAGGTCTCTGTGACTTTGTTACTTTCACTTTTATATTCCACCTATAAGTGAGGTCATATGTTTCCTGATTCTTTCAATCTGACTTATTTCGCTTAATAAGATGGTCTCTAGGTCCATCCATGTTGCCAGAAATGACTGTAATTTATCATTTCTTATCTCTGAGTAGTATTCCATTGTGTAAATGTACCACATCTTCTTTATCCAGTCGTCTATCGAAGGGCATTTTGCTTGTTTCCATGTTCTGGCCACTGTGCACAATGCTGCGATGAACATGCGGGTACAAACATCTTTAAAGATCAAGGTTTTCAGGTTTTTTGGGTAGATGCCCAGTAGAGGGATGCTGGGTCATATGATAATTCCATTCGTAATTTTTTGAGGAATCTCCATACAGCCTTCCATAGTGGTTGTACCAGTTTACATTCCCACCAGCAGTGTATGAGGGTTCCTTTTTGTCCACAGCCTCTCCAGCACTTGTTATCCCTTGTCTTGTGGATTATAGCCATTCTAACAGGTGTAAGATGGTATCTCATTGTGGTTTTTATTTGCATCTCC
>PVKE010053271.1:0-10097 GCA_004027555.1 Craseonycteris thonglongyai
GTCCCCAAACTGCTCCTTCTCCCTCCCTCTCCCGCTCCCCCCTTTTTCCTCTAACCTTTGTGTGTTGTTCTGCGTTGTGTGGTTCTCTCAGTTGAGGGTGCTTCTCAGGGTTTCCCCTGTGGGTTCCTTTTTGTTTGTAAGTCCCTTCCCAGGTAGGTGTCTGGGTTCTCCTCTCATGCCGCCATCTTGCTCTCCCCAAGTTTTTTGTCATTATTTCTTCAAACAGGTTTTCGATTCCTTGCTCTCTCTTCTTTTTCTGGTATGCCTATGATGCAAATGGTGGTATGCTTGAGGTTGTCCCAGAGGTCCTGTAAAGTAGCTACATTTTTTTTAAATTCTTTTTTCTTTTTACTGTTCTGATTGGGTGTTTTCTGCTATCTTAACTTCTAAGTCACTGATTCAATCCTCTGCTTCATCTAATCTAGTGTTGATTTCCTCTAATGTATTCTTCATTTCAGTTATTGTATTTTTCATTTCTGACTGGTTCGTTTTTTATGTTTTCTGTCTGCATTTTTAAAAAAGATTTATTTTATGGTTTTTGACAGAGAGATAGACAGACAGAGAGAAGGGGGAGGACCCAGAGCAGTCTCCAGTTGTACATCATCAGTTTTCAATATGGTTTCATTTCACTTAGGTGGGCGGGGGCTGTGCATGGTGGGAACCAGGCCAGGGTCCTTCTGTATGGGATGCATGCCCCCGCAAGCTGGGAGCCTAACCGGGGGCCTCCCACCTGGGAAGCTTGCCTGGGCGAGAACTGAACTGAGGCAATCCCCTAGTTCTTATGGGTCCGCACGGGCTAGGGCCGGGATTTGATCCTCAGACCCCAGGGCTGCAAAGAGAGCACTTAACTTGTTGAGCCGTCCT
Organism: Craseonycteris thonglongyai; assembly: GCA_004027555.1. Taxonomy (NCBI): domain Eukaryota; kingdom Metazoa; phylum Chordata; class Mammalia; order Chiroptera; family Craseonycteridae; genus Craseonycteris; species Craseonycteris thonglongyai. Next base: position 865 of record PVKE010053271.1, read on the forward strand.
GGCTTTCCCGGGTCTGCATTTTTATGTTAAAGTTCTCAATGACTGAACCCACTCTTCCCTGGTGTTCACTGAGCATCCTTATAACCAGTGTTTTGAATTCTACATCCGGTAGGTTGCTTGTCTCCATTTTGTTTAGTTCTTTTTCTGGAGCTTTGTTCTGTTCTTTTATTTTGGACATATTTCTTTGTTTCCCTCATTTTGGTTGCTTCCTTATATTTCTTTGCTACGTATTAGGTAGAACTGCTATGTCTCCCAGTCTTAACTGAATGGTCTTCTGCAGTAGGTGTCCTGTGGACCCAGTGGTGCAGTTTCTCTGGTCACCTGAACTGAGCGCTACAGGTGTGTCCCTTGTGTGGGTTGTGTGTGCCCTCCTGTTGTAGTTGAGTCCTGGGTGCAGTTTGCATGTCAGTGGGAGGAAGTGACCCTCAGGCTGATTGAGTGTGAGGTCTGGCTGTGACTACAGTGGAGGAGCTGTTGTGTAGGGGCTGACACTGTGGAACAGTGTTCACTTTAGCAGGGCTCTGGTACCTGCCCAGTCTACCCTTTAGGTGTGTTGTTTTTGGAGGCAGCTGGGTAATACTCAGGCTTGGTCCAAAGCTGACCACAAGGTGTGCCAGTCCCAGGGCCTCCTGTGAGGGGACCCACTGCAGGCCACATTCAACCACAGCCTGTGCCCTGCCTGGGACCACCTGGCATAAACCACAAAGCAATCCACAAATGACAGCCACCCATGCTGGGCTTGGAGGTGCCTGAGAGAGGCCAAGCCACAAACTGAGGCTGGCTAATGCTAGTGCTGGGCTTGGGGCTGCTCAGCCCTAGGTATGAGGCATGCTGAGGCCAGATGCTGCTTGTGTGGGGTTTGTGCACTTCAGAGAGGTTTCAAGGAAGTCCACTGTGTGAGCCAAAATAGTACGTTTGTATGGAAACTCCGCTCTTCTGGCCTGCATGGAAGCAGCTTGTGTAGGTCCACAAGTTGGATGGGGCAGGGTCTCAGGACTGGGGCAGAATGAAGTGTGTTAGCCAGGTTGATGGAGACGCACATATGGTGACCACATGCATTCAGGAGTGGGGAGGGCTCAACAAAGGCACAATTGACTCTGCCAGCACTTCCGTCTGGGAGAAAGCTGCCCTCCAAACCTCGCCCAGAAGCTGCACAATACAGTTCCTCCTCATATGTCCCTGGAGCTTTTCAAGCTGCTTCCTCAGGAATCAAGTTCAGAGTAAATGAGTCCATTAGAAAGGACGGTGATGCCTTGGAATTTGAACTTAGTTCATCCCAGAACTCTGTTCGAGTTCCAAAACGTTCAAGTTCCAGGATGAGTAGGCATTCAGATAAAGATATAGGCTGTACAGTCGTTACGTCCCATGTGAACAACATGTTGGCATTTCAATTCCAAAGCAGCGTTTGGATTCCGAGGCAAAATTTGCTAGATTTTTTTGTTCAAATTCCAAGTTGTTCGAGTTTTGTGGTGTTCAGATGGCAAGGTATCACTGTAAGTCTGTCAGTGACCCTTTAAGAGAAATGCTTGGGACTCCAGCTGCCCTCTGTTTCACTCAACCACAACCTCTGCTGGTTTTCACAGCCAGAAGCGGTGGGGACTTCTCTCCCCAGCATTGGAACCCTGGGCTAGGGGTGTGATTTGATGCTGGAACCCCTTGCTCCTTAGAGGTGGGGGAACCTCCATAGCCAAGATATCTTCCTATTTCCTAAGCACCACATGTGGGTGTTGGACCAACTCATTCTGAGTCTCTGCCCCAGTCTCAAGGTGGCTTCTGCTGTGTGTCTTCAGTTGTAGGGCTTCTGTTCAGCTAGACTTTAGGTGATTCTCGGTGATAGTTGATGGGTAGTTTAGTGTAATTTTAATGTTGTCATGAGAGAAAGAAAGCACAGTGTTTACCTACTCTGTCACCTTGACTGAAAATTTAAAAGTTCATTATTATTTGAATTTCCCCAAAGATTATGACTTAATCCTTCCAAGTGTTTAGCTAATGGTAAAAACAAACAAAGAAACAAACACACAAAAACCAAACCAACAAAAAACAAGCTCCAGAGAGTTACAACCAATCGCAAGTGTTCCTTTTGATTTTCTATTGACCTGGGATGTCCATCAAAAGTCCCTTATTAGATCCGAGGCTCCTGAATGAGTGGTTTTGCCTTCCTCTCTTCCTTCCTCCCTCCCTCCCTCTTCCCTTCCCGCCCTCCTTCCCTTCCCTTTTATTTTTCTAAGATTTATAAGACAAACAAGTTTAAAAATAGTTACACTTTGAATGGCTACCCAATGAAGGTTGCTTCTCATTTGAAACAATGGTTGTGTGTCCTCAGCTACTGATGTTACACAAATTAGAGGTGAGAAATTCTCAGCCTCAGAACTATTAATATTTGAGTCCATAATTCCTTGTTGTGGGGGGTATTCTGTGCATTGTAAGATCTTTAACAGCACCCCTGGTCTCTACTCATTAGATGCTGGAACCCGGGGAAGCCGGGATGGCTCAGTGGGTTAGGCGCTCACTTTGCAGCGCCGGGGACCGGGCATCGAGTCCCGGCCCCGGCCCGTGTGGAACCATATGCTGAACTGGGAGCTCCCCCAGTTCAGTTCTCTCTCTGTCTCTGTCTCTGTATCTCTCTCTCTCCCTGTCAATAAATAAATAAATAAATAAATAAATAAATAATATGTAGATGCTGGAACCCTCCGCTTCCCCTCACCTTTCTCTAGTTATAGCAACCGAAACTATCTCCAGGCATTACCAAATATTCCCTGGAGGGCTAACATTAATTACCCTGGGTTGAAAATCACCAAGCTAGCCCAAGGCATTCCATAGATATTTGAGAATATCCATCTCTGCCAAGCTTAGCAAAACAACAGAAAACATTATATAACAGAATTATTTCTACTTACTGTTTTTCTTTCAGAACTTCGAACAATTAGTATCTACTTATTCTATTGGAATCTAGAATTAATATTAATATTTAATTAAGCTTGAAACAATTATATTTAGTTATTTTACACCTAATATATCAATATTAAATAATGTTTTCAATGCATAAATTTTGTAGTGACTCTGCTTAAACAAAATCAGAATGAAATTTGCTGTTCTGGAGGCTTTTCGAATTAGGAATATTAAATGGAGATATAAGACGATCTCATTACAAAAGGGAGGGCTTAGTAAAATCCTACCCAAAGAGATGAATTAAATGGACTTTTAAGAATCCTGCAAAGCATCATGCTAAGCAAAATAAGTAAGCAGAAATAATTGAGAACCATATGACTTCATTCATATGTGGAATATAAAACTGAAAGTAACAAAGAAATAAAAACTCATGGACACAGTCGATAGTTTAGTGATTACCTGAGGCTAAGGGGAGAGTGGATGAGAGAGTATGGAGGGGACATCAAATATATGGTGATGGAAAGAGAACTGACTGGGTGGTGGGCACATAATACAACACATAGATGATATACTGTAGAATTGTACACCTGGAACCTATGTAAATTTTATTGACCAATGTCACCCCAATAAATTTAGTGATAAAAAGTAAAAAAAAGAAAGATAATCAAAACTATACACACAAAGGAAATAAGATTTCTGAAAGCAAAAAAAAAAAAAAAGAGTAACTACATAAGGTAATGGGATGCTCACTAAACTTACTGTGGTAATCATTTCAAATCCTTATGTTATACACCTTAAATTAATATAATTTATATGTTAATAATAATAAAACTGAAAAAAAAATGCCTTTCCATCTTAGGGACCTAGGACTCACTTACTGTGTGTTTTGGATAAAAGGCATGACTGTTTCCTTCCCAAACGTATGTCCTGTCACCTCCACTTGCTGGGTGATCTTGGTTGTACGCTAAGGCTGATGGGAGAAGAAGAGATAGCCGGAGGCAGCTTTTGATGTGATTTTGGATTGGCCACGTGGAAAATGAAGCCGCTGACTCCAAATGTGGAGAGGTGGTGGTGGCTGTGTGAGCACAGTGGGCCTGTTTATCATTGTGCTACCAGTTGTTTCATGGTCCCCGAGACTCAAAAAGTGACATGGGGGCGAGGTGGAGCATGGAAATGTGCTTTGTAATTTGAGCCCCCTTTTCTAACCATTCTGGTGGGATTTCCATTTCAGACTTCCTGTCAAAAAAAGTAGACAGGTGTAAAATAACAGGCTCTGGGTTGTAACAGGAGGTGGGGCCAAGCCCACTGTTTGGGTGACTCACGCTGGTTTTTTGTCCCACCAACCCATCTGTCTGGAAAATCCCTTAGGTTGAGATCTGGTGGCAATTTATTTTTCTTCTACTTACCAGGATGCTTGTTTAAAAAGATGGTGAACCCTGACGGGGTCAGCCACTGCAGGGAGGCGGTTGTCGCCTGAGGAACCACGCACTTCAGAGCGAGTGTCTGGCCTTCCTCCACGGTGATGGTTTCCGTGTGGTTAGTCAGAAAGGCCTCTGCCAGGGAAGAGAATTGGGGACAGTCAGACTGGCATGAGCCATGCCACTCCTGAGCCGAGGCAGGGACTTAGTGTCAACCCAACCTCATTCACTCATTAGATCGTTTATTACACATTTCTTACAGAAACAAATCACAAGTCAATACCAAAATAAATAAATAAACAAATGAATAAATAAATAAATAAAATAAAATAAAAGCAAAGCAAGGAGTGTGTGGAAGCAGTAAAGACATCTCTTGAAGGAGGTCTGAGGGCAAAGTTGAACAACATCTTTTGGGCACTTGCTCTCTCATATGCCAGAAACTGTGTCAGGTCATGTTACACACACACACACACACACACACACACGCACACACACACACACTTTAAATATTCATTTTATTGTTTGAGAGAAGAGAGAAGGTAGAGGCCCAGAGCAGTCTGCTTAGTTGTGCATCATTAGTTGTGACATAGTTTCATTCCATACAGGTGGATGTGGGGCCACGCAGGGCGGGAACCAAACTGGGGAGCTCCCACATGAGAGGTGAGAACTTTCGCTGCTGAGCCATTTCAGTGGTTATCAGTTGCACCACAGTTCAGCATATGGGTTTGCACAGGCAGCGGTTGGAATTTGAACCCCAGACCTTGCAATTGCAAGGCAAGCTCTCAAATGCTGAGCTATCCCGGCAACCCAATGTTACCTATATTTAATTTAACCTTGAACTCACTCTGTATAGAATAAAGACAAAATGATTTGGCTCACTCTATAAGTGAGGGAATAGAAGCTCAAGGACACACAGGCCCTGGAGCTGGGATCTGTACCAAGGTCTGTGTGGTACAAAGTCCATGCCCATGTAAGTTGCCTGGATGTCTAAATGATGAGACCCCAGAAATATCAGCTTTCCTAGCCTCGGTTTACAAAATGAGAGACTTGTGCTTTCAAGTACAAGTTGTGGTCTAGGTTTCTAAGATAGAATGTTTCTAAGATATAAACCATGATGCTTTTGTGAAGTACGGCACTGCCCTTCCTGGGGAGTAGTTATGCCCCATGTGCAGAAGAGATTCTACACCAGAGGAAGGATGTTCTCAGATCTCTTCCAATTTAATAGTCCACAGGAGCACTTTCCCCAGGCAAATGTGGGAGTCTAATCTCCCCAAATCACAACCTCCAGAGAATGGGAAACAATGGGTTCTAAGCACCTGTGAATTTATCTTCTCCCCCAAAGGAAACTGATAGGAAATAAAATGGCTCTATTGCTGATTTGACACATTTATTGCTATTTATCATTTCTTCAAGTTTTAAATTAAAAAATGTTATTTTGGGGGACGACAATTCTCACCAGTGAAAGCACTTCTATAAACATAAGAATACCGTGGGGTTAGAAATTATGAATAGCAGATATAATGGGTTTTATGGCATTATTTAAACTTAAAAAAAAAAAAGAAACAAGAAGAGGGTTTATTTTCTTGTGATTAATTTCAAGTATTAGGAAAAGTGCTTTGGAGAGCTCAGGGAATTAATTGATGCAGACTTTTTAGTTTGTTCCATTCCTAGGTCATTAATTTCAATGTAGCCTCTGGCAATAATAACCCAGAATTACTGTATTGTATTCATTTTGACTTTCATGGGAAAATAGTTTGCTTGAGTTCTAATGGAAAAATACTCTTATCATCAGCCGATGCTACTATGGACAACAAAGAGTCAATAAAAAGAGATTGTGTTTTCAAATAAAACAGTGAAGTATAAGGCCAGATTTCTGCCTAGGTTGAGTCAATAAAAATATTCTCATCTATAAAATCAACCCATAATTGAGTAATAAGGGTATTAGTAGAGCTGCTTTGAAATGACAACAGAATTTCTTCTAAGGTTAGGCAGCTAGCTAGTTATGATCCAAGACATCGAATCTAGGACTGTCTAATTTTCATTGTTTATATAACTATTTCTTTATGATTCTTCTTTTACTAGTTCTGTGTATTCCTGGCCACAAACAATCTGAAGTTTCTAGAGGGCAGTGACTATGATTTATATTTCTCTAAAATTCATTTCTCAAGAAACTATCACAGTGTGAGCTTGAAAAATAATGGTTTAATGCCAACTTTCATGGCAGCATTAAAATGCAGACAGTGGAGAGATACTTCGCTCTCCTGTTGTTAATATGAATACTGAGAGACAGGACAGAAGTTCTGACATTGAATCAATTATAGAATAAAGCAACATGCCCCAATTCTATCCTTCGGGTCAGAAGTGGAAACTCAGAATTTTTTTATTTTATTTTATTTTTTTAAGATTTATTGTATTGATTTTTGACAGAGAGAAACAGAGACAGAGAGAGACAGAGAGAAGGGGGAGGGCCCAGAGCAGCCTCCATAGTCGACATTAGTTTTCCATATGTTTCACTTCACAGGTGGGCATGGGGCTGCACCGGCAAGAACTGAACTGGGGGGCACACCTCAGTTCAGCATATGGGTCCACACGGGCTGGGGCCGGGATTTGATCCTCGGTCCCTGGGGCTTCAAAGCGAGCGCTTAACCCACTGAGCCATCCCAGCTTTCCCTGGAAACTTAGAAACTTTGCCAATGTTCTTCCCTTTGGTCAAATGGTTGTCTCTAGACAGAAAGCTTGCATTTGGGGAGAATAAGATTGGCAAGATTTACCTGCTGCCTGTTTGCAAATAAATGTTTCCCATTTTAAAGATGTACATATCATTGTCTTTTTCTTGGGTACATAGTTATTAATTAAATTATGTCATTTAATTTTTACAATGTCTTGAAAATTGTAATGAAGTATAGTATGGTTTTTTAGCATATGCTAAAGAATTGTATCTCCTAAGATTAGTATTTGTTCTTATTGCTGAGCATTAAGTATCAGGGTGCTAACCAGACTGACCACAACTATAAATGCCTGAGTTTCCAATGACAAGGGCTGTGTTTGAGGCACAGAATATTAGTTGTTTGCTCTACTTTTTGTTACAAGCCTCGCTTTTGGCTGTACAGGTCTATTTATCTTTCATCGTTATCATGTAGACCCTGTGTCTGAGTTAGAGACAGGAAATCATGCAAAAAAGAAGAATAGCCCAAACGAGCAGCCACAGACCCACAGTGCCTCAGCTGTAGGGCTTAAAAATACTGTCCCATGTGTCTGGGTCATGGAAGAGGGAAATAGCTGTACCTAAGTTTTGATGGCACATCTTTTAAGGACAAGTTCCCATGATCCTCTCATAGCCATTAAAAACTGAACTGGAACTCATCTTTTAAATTGTTTTTCACCTAAGTTTGGAGTCAAACTTTCACCTTCTTTGTCAGAGGGATGGGGTGTGGGGTATTTTCTTTGCTCACCACTTCCTCCCCTGCAGGCTTCACAAACCTGTAGATCCTAATTCACCCTCAGCCTCTCTTCTGTAGACCCTGAGTGCTGTGTGCCTACTTCTTCATTCTCCCTCTCTGGGCTTCAGAACTCCAGTTTGAAAACTAGCTCTACGTGCCCCCCAAATGCTGAGTGTACAGAGCTTGGCCACAAATGACTATGCTGTCTCCTCTGGGAGGTCATGACTGACCCCTGGTAGGTCACATTCACTGGATGGGACTATTGACTTCTGGGCTTGGTCATCACCTCTACAACTGGATTCATCCATTCATGCAGAATGTGTGTGAAGAGGCTGCTCACTGAGTCTGGGGCTGTTGATTATGACTGGTTTATACATAGAAATGGAACCGTGCCCTTCACCATCAAGTCCACCCCAGCTCCATGAACTCATTGTTTTATCAGTGGAATGGCTTCACATCAAAGTACATGTGATCCCTTCTCAAGTAAAAGGGCAAGCAGCAATCACACCGCCCACAAAAGAACACGTAAGTAAAACTTGAGCAGTTTTTAAGATCACTTGGGTTTTCCCAAGGTTTTGGGAGTTGTGAGGTGTGATCCCCACCTGTACAGTATGTCATCACAGTACACTAAAAAAAGAATAAAGTATTCTTTCTTTTTGTTTTTGTTTGTTTGTTTTTATCATAGTAGCCCCAAATTATTGCATATGGTATGTTGAAATACTGCAGAACAGAGCAAGTCTGTTGTGATGTGTCAGTGGAACATATCATTTCTGCCACTCCCTGTGCTCCGCCCCTACCTAACATAGGTATGTCAACCTGCTCTGCTCCACGGTTTTCTTGTTATCACCAGTCACTGGATAACTGGTGTTTGAGAGGCACCCTTGTCTCCTCTCTCTCCAAAACATCTCTTTAATCAATTTATTCTTTTTTCACTACTGTTGCTGCCTTAGTTGAGGCATCCACTGTTTCTTTTTTGGACCATTGCAATAGCTTCCTTCTAATCTCTCCTCCCTCTTATTTATCATCCTCATCTGCTTCTAGAATTACATTTTAAAAGCATAATCTTGATCATGTATATTTCTCTATCAAAGTTTTTATTAAGGTTTCCATTGCTTGTAAGAATCAGGCCAAAATTCCAGATAACTCGACCTGTATCTTCTCCAGTATCATTTGCTGATACTCCCTTCCAGATGCTCCATGCAAATAGCCATTTGCTGTTTTCAGGAATTTCTGGGCTCAAGATACTGTGCTTTGGTTCATGCTGTTCTCTTGTCCTAAGAATGCCTTTCTTATCTCCTTGAAGTCTCAACTCAAATTCCATCACTTTTATCAAACCTGCCCAACCAGTCTTTAGGCTTCGTCCTCCCAACAATTCCCTCCTACACTCTCCTAGACAAATGTAGACTTAAGGTAAAAGGATGGAAAACAATACTCCAGGCAAATGGCAGTCAGAGAAAAGCAGGAGTGGCCATACTGATTTCTGATG
>PVKE010053272.1:0-10097 GCA_004027555.1 Craseonycteris thonglongyai
CCCTTCTCTCTGTCTCTCTCTGTCTCTGTTTCTCTCTGTCAAAAATCAATAAAATAAATCTTAAAAATAAAAATATATATAGTTAATAATATTGTAATAACTTTGCATGGTGACAAATGGTAACTGGACTATTGTGGTGATCATTTTGCAATGTATATACATATTGAATAACTGTGGCATGCACCTAGAACTAATAGAATATTGTATGCCATTTGTACTTCAATTAGAAAAAAAGAAAACATAAAGAAAAAGTACTTGATAAAAAAATATAGATCATTATCAAAATATTAGGAATTATTACTATTAAATCAAATAAATGTTTTATATTCTAGCTTTAGAGCTCTACTAGTATTTGGTATACTGTTTATTTTTCAATTAAAAAAATGCATAGGAGAAAGCTATTCATTTTTCATGAAACCAAAATACTATGGCTAGTTAGCCACTTTTAATGTATTCTAGAGAAATTGACTCTTTTTTTTTTTTAAGATTTATTTTTATTGTTTTTTGACAGAGAGACAGAGAGAGACAGAGAGAAGGGGAGGGCCGAGACCAGTCTCCATAGTTGACAGCATTAGTTTTCCATATAGTTTCACTCCACAGGTGGGTGCTGGGCTGCGCAGGGCAGGAACTGGGCCAGGAGCCTCCCACATAGGCCCTGGCAAGAAGTGAACTGGGGGCACACCCCAGTTCAGCATATGGGTCTGCATGGTCCGGGGCCAGGATTTGATCCTTGGTCTCCAGGGCTGCAAAGTGAGTGCTTAACCCGTTGAGCCATCCCAGCTTCCCCGAGAAATTGACTCTTTATAATAAAATTCTATTTTTAATTTTATGATACTATGACAGTACCTGTAATGTCAGATGCTATTCATATTCATGAGTCAATTTGCATTTCTTTTAATATTCTCTTGCTTTGCTACACTTGTTGTGATATGCTATCTAAATCACCAGCTCAATTTTCTAAGAGTGTTGTAAGTGTGTAGTTACAGGGAATGATATGCAATAGCACTTACACAAAGAAATCAAAATATTTTTAGGGTCACAATTGAAGCATCTTATGCTAAGGGATTTGTAGTGCTTTCATATCTAAGTCTGTCTCCCTCCATTGTAGGTACCATGTAAAATCAGATTGCCTAATAATTTTGAATAATGCTTAGTACTTGCTCTTTCACAATGTCTGACTCTTTTATTTCATTCTCTTTTATTTTACTCTCATTAGTATAGTGTAAGCATATTTTAAAATCTCCTTCTAGCACTTAATTCTGTAACTGCTTTATCAAGTATGAAAGATTATTAAAGAGTGGAAGTATATTCTAAAAGTACAGTACCCCTAAATCTTTGACAAGAGAGTATCTTTAATGTTTACATTTTCAGCCATTTATTCTTTCTTGGACAGCTTCTTCATTGTTTGTCACTATCAAGTAAAACTTAAGGAGTTCAAAGATGGAATCACTATTTCTTGTCCACCATAATCTGTTCTTCCCTACCATGATAGATAGCACACAGGCACTCAAGTCAAAATTGTGAAAGTTAGTCTAGATTTTTTTTTTCTTACATGGCTGCCTGACTTCTTGACTTAATCTAACACTAAGTGACGATGATGGGACATTTAAATATCTCCCAACTCATTAATCTTTCTCTATTTCAATTTCTTTTGTTCTAGTTGGAACTTTTTTGTTGTTTTTATTTACATTAGTGCTCCCAACTGCTGGACTTCAATCTTGTGAACTATTTTTTTTATTTAATAAACTTTATGACTAGAGGATTTACAGATAAATGGAGCCAAAAATTGTTTCATACACTCTCCCCTACCCCACAGTGTTCTCTATTAGTAACAGCTTGTATTGGTGTAGCTTATTTGATATAATTAAGGAACCAATATAGATACATTAATATTAACTAAACTCCATAGTTTACATTGTGTTAAATTGTTTGTTTGTTTTTGGGACTGGGAGTTAGACAAGTTCATGATGTTATGTATCTACCATTACAATATCAGAATGAAAAGTTTCACTGCCCTGCAAATTGCCTGTGCTTTATCTACTCATCCTTCTTTCCCTCGAGCCCCAGCCCCTGGCAACTACTGAAAGTTCACTGTCGCTATAGTTTTGACTTACATACAAACTTTAGTTATAAGTTAAAATCATGCAGTATGTAGGGGCCTTTTCAGATTGGCTTGAATCTTTCTCTTAGCAATATACACCTCAGGGTTTCTCCATGTATGTTTATGACTTGAGAGCTTATTTCTTTTTATAACTGAATACTGTTTCATTGTATAGATAGTATACATATACCACAGTTTCTTTGTTCATCCACCAGTGAGAGATGTCTTGGTTGCTTCCAAATTTTGGCAATTACAAATGAAGTCATGATAAATGTTTGAGAGAAGGTTTTATGTGGATATGTTTTTAACTCAGGGAACTGAGCATCGACAGTGTGGGAATTTTATAGTGTCACCATCATGTCCCTGCGGGCTGATTTTGGTAGGACTGCTGAAGACCCGAGGAAGATGAAAACAAGGCCAGATGATGAAAACTGAAAAAAACTCTATGGGCTCTACAAACAGTCTGTAATTGGAGATATGGACATCGAGTGTCCAGGAATATTAGACTTAAAAGGCAATGCTAAGGGGGAAGTATGGATCTCCAAAAATGATTATCAAAGGAAGATGCCACGAGTGCCTATATTTGTAAAGCAAAAGAACTGATAGAAAAATATGGGATTTAGGATTCAGCATCTGAGAAAACTTTCCTTTTGAAGTCTTCATAATAGTATCATGACCTAACATTTAGGGGAGAAATACACTGTTAACTCTATGTACCATGATTATTTTTGCTGGTAAAATGAATTGCGATCCTTAATTAGAGGTGTGGTGAAGTTACATATTTAATGAAATTTTACTTGGTAAAACCAGTTTTCTTTTCTTTTTTTACATTTTAAATATTTATTTAGGCTTCTGATTCATCACATGTATCAAAAACTAATTAATATATAGAGGTGATTTTTAAGTTTCTTTAAAAAAATTATTGCTCTGGTAAGGTGTACACAAAAACATTAACAATTGTTTGTTCTATTGGCATGTCAGTCCCACAGAGTTGTAAGAATTAAATGAGATAACTGTAGTTATCATCAATTTAAAGCTTACACTATATAAAACCTAACAACAAATAAGCTAAATTAAAAATAAATAAATGTATGAGTCTAAGCCTTGTCAAAGAAGAAAAGCTATCATGGGACTATCAACTATTTAAAAATTTTTACATTTAAGACAAACCAAAAAATCAAAACTGAAACAGAGCATCTAACGATGATAAGCTGTACAGCTGTACAACTACAGTGCCTCTTATGTTGAGTTTTATCAGAGTGGAAATGTCGAGGCAGAAATATTATATTGGCCCAATATTCAGTCTTTCTTGCTAGTACACAGGCTTTCTGGAAGAAGATAGTCTCATTTTAACAGTTTTGAAATCTGTTTGAGATTCTGTATGACAAAAATCCCCCCAAAACAGTGTACCTCTGTTGCCTACATAAAGGTTTCAGTTTTGTATGGTATGACTAGAAGGATAGATAGATTTCATGTGACTAGATTTTTTTAAAAGGGGCTTATGCTGGGTAAAGAAGCCAGTCCTGATTGACTTCACGCTGTATGATACCATTTGTCACATTTCTTGAAATGGCAAAATTATAAACCTAGCAGATAGAGCAGCAATTGCCAGGAAGAGTGGATGGGGCTGTGTCTATAAAAAGACAGCAGGAAGGATCCCGTGGTCATGGAATGTTCTGTATCTTGACTGTATCAATGTCAATATCCTGGTTGTGATGTCACACTAGAGTTTTGCAGGATTTTACTGTTAGAGAAAACAGGATAGCTTTGTATTATTTCTTATAGCTGCATAAGAATCTACAGTTATCTTAAGATAAAAAAGTTTAATTAAAAAAAAAGTTTTTAACTCATTTGGGTGAATACCTAGGAATGTGATTGCTAGGTCCTGTGGTAAGAGTTTGTTTAAATTATAAGAAGCTACACATCTGTCTTTCAAAGTGGCTGACCCATTTTGTATCCCCACCAGTAATATATGAGAGTTCCTATTACTCCACATTCTTTTCAGCATTTGGTGTTGCCAGTATTTTAGATATTAGCCATTGTAATGGATATATAGTAATACTCCCTGTTGTTTTAATTTGTAATTCCCTAAAGAGATATGATTTTTAGGATTGTTTCATAAGTTTCTTAATTATCTGCAAATCTCCTTTGGTGAGGTGTTTGTTAAGACTTTCTATCTATTTTTAGAAGATTTTTATTAAAATATAGCTAACATACATTATATTATTTTCAAGTATATACAGTACTTATTCAACATTTATATACCTAAAGTGACCCCTGTGATAAGTTCAGCAACCATCTGACACTGTACCTGCTTACCCTTTTTTAAATTGTTTTTGTTGTTGCTGTTGTTGTTATTGAGTTTTATGAGTTATTTGTATATTTTGGGTACCAACTGTTTATCAGATATTTGTTTTATAAATAAGTTATTTACTCACAGTTTATAGTTGCCTTTTTTGTTTCTTAACAGCATATCTTATAGAGCAAAAGTTTTTAATTTTAGTAAAATTTCATTTACCAATTGTTATTATTCTTTTCTGGATCTTGCTCTTCATATTGTCTTTAAAAACAAACTGCCAAACCCAACATTGACAAACTTGTTATCTTTTAGAAGTTTCATAGTTTTGCATTTATAGCTAAGCTCATGATCTATTTGGAGTATGTTATCTTGAAAGGTCTAAAGTCAGTAGTGTCTAGATTCATATCTTTTTGCTTGTGGATGCCTAATTGTTCTAACTTTGTTGAAAATCTTTTTTCATTTGGTTGCCTTTATCAAAAATCAGTTGATAATATTTGTGTAGGTCTATTTCTGAGCTTGTCTGTTCCATTGATCTATTTGCCCGTTCTTCCATCAGTGCCACACTAATTAGATTACTGTAGCTTTATAGCAAGTCCAAAGCCAGATAATGTCACTCTGACTTTTTTCTTCATTGTATTGGCTATTTTGGATCTTTTGCCTTTCTGTTGACTTTAAAGTTGATATGTTTATATCCATAAAGTAACTTGCTGGGATTTTGATCGGGATTGCATTGAATCTATAGAACAAATGGGAAGAACTGACATTTCAACAATATTGTTAAGTCTTTCTATTTACAAACATGGAATATCTCCTCATTTATTTTGAACATATTTGACTTCTTTGACTTGCTTTTCATTCTTCATAGTACCACCAGTTCTGCCTCTGAAATTTTCATATGATGATTTTGTTTTACATTTCTTTTTGGCTGTCCCTGATCAGGTCAGCAAAAGTCAGGTTTTTCTCAAATCCTGAGACTTGCTGACCTACCCAGAATCGTCCTCAGATACTCTCTTCTTCATAGTTTTCTGCCCGGCAGTACACATATACTTGTATTTATTTTCATTAATGTACTGTTGGCAGACTATTTGAAGTAGTCTGAACAGTTTTATCCTCTTTATTTTTTATTATAACTTGTTAAAGAGACTAAAAATTTATTTTAATTCCTTTGAACCTAAAATTGGCTATATCATCAAATGTATCTAATACACTTAATCAGAATTTTACTGAGGTTTCTGTGAAAGATGTTTACTTTCTGTTTAAAATAAATGGCTGAAAGGAAGAACTAGATATGGTGTCTGAAGTTATGGTCGCCATGAGAGAAATAATAAAACAATAGTAGTTATACTAACCAAACACCCTAAATTTGTAGAGTTACCGAACAAGAACAAATTGTACAATTGCTTGTATTTTTCTATGCAAAATAAATGACCTTGTGATTTGAACTCTTGTTAGTCAGGCATTATATTACTTTTAACTGGAAGAACTCCTAAATGGTTCATATACCATTTTGTTTGTAAATTTCTGGGCATTAGATTCTCTGCTTAGAATGCAATTCTGTTTTATCTATACTTTAAATTCAAGTCATTTGTCATATCCTTTGTGAAATTCTCTTTGATTCCCCTACAACGCTGAGAAAATGAATTATTTCCTACCATATCTTGCCTCTTTTATAAATGTCTGTTTACACGAAAATCTATCCTGAGTTCTTTTTAAGTAGGAGTTAATATTATTCATTTTAAAATAATCTCTTCTAGGAGAATATGTAATAGAGTGATGTTATTGCTTATTAGTGTTTACCTAAAAGCATATTGTTCTTATCAAAGGACTTATTTAGACTTTTCTCTTTAGAACAAAATATGCTAAACAAATAAGTGTATATTCAATATTTTGCAACAATGAATACTTGAATCTTGATCTTTTCCTATTTCTTAGATCTTAATAAATACTGAATCTATACAAGTTTTTGATATTTATAAATGTTTTTATGTTTCATCATTTAAGTAAAGAATCAGTTTCTTCAAATAGAAACACATGAGTTGAAATAAAATGACAAAATTGTCTTTGGCCATGTTTAGTTTTAGCTCAATATGCATGTAAGTTACTTTAGTCTGACTGGAATGGAATTAAAATCAAGTAATTATACTAAATTAGTGAAAGAGCTATCTCATCAGTCAAAACAATTATTTTTAAGTCTTAATTTTTTTCTTATTGTGAAAATATTATAGAAAACAAAAATACAGACAAATAAAATAATTTTAAGAAATTTTATTTACCTTTCTATACTATTAAGAGAACCATGGTGAACCTATTGCTCTATTTAGTTCTGGCTTTTACAACACAGATTTTTTTTTTTTTCAGAAATAGAGTGTCATCCTGTACATATTCTATAACCTGTATAATTTACATAAAATTCACCACATGATAAGCATATTTTCAAATCACTATATATTTTTTACTACAAGATTCTAACAATTTTTTATTTTTAAATAGTATCTGATTTAGACTTACTGAAAACTTGCAAAAATTATATATACACTTCATCTAGCTTCCCCTGATGTTAATATCCATATAGTCACAGAAAAATTTATTAATATTGAAGAATTAATATTGACCAATATCATTAACTAAGTAAGCCACAGGCTTTATTTAGATTGCATCAGTTTTTCTCACTAATGTTCTTCTTTTATTTATTATTATTATTTTTTTAAGATTTATTTTATTGTTTTTGACAGAGACAGAGAGAGACAAAGACAGAGAAAAGTGGGAGGGCCCAGAGCAGTCTCCATAGTTGTGCATCATCAGTTTTTTCAATATGGTTTTGTTCCACACAGGTAGGGGCTGTGCAGGGCAGGAACTGGGTTGGGGGCCTCCTGGATGGGAAGCACACCTCAGTTCAGCATATGGGTCCACATGGGCTGTGGTTGGGATTTGATCCTCAGTCCCCAAGGCTGCTAAGTGAGCGCTTAATCTGCTGAGTCATCCTGGCTTCACCTCTTTTTTAATTTTTTATTTTTCTGTTAAAAGTCCTATATGGGACTCCATCTTTCATTTGGCATGTACAGGTTTTAAAAAATGTCTTCATTGTTTGCCATTTCAGGGTCCCATATGGTAAGAAATAATAATGAAAGACTGCCTTGATTGAATACTTTCTATGATCCAGACACTTCTCAAATACATTCATCCTCCCACATAGAAAAAAACAAAATAAAAACAACAACAACAATGAAAAGCATTTTCAGTTGAGGATTCTGAGGCATAGAAAGGTTGCATATATTGGCAAAGTCGTATAGCCAGCAATTATCAGTGCCAATATTTGAATCCAAGTCCTCAAATCTTCAAACCTTTGTTCTTTATCACTTAGTAGTAATAGGTATTTATGTTTGAAAACTTCCCCAGTATAAAGAATATAGCCATTCATAATTTTGAACCTACCTATTTTACCATGTATTAATGATTATTTTCTGGCAATAAATTCCTAGAAGTAAAATTGCTAAGTCAATTCCTTCAATGTGACAATTAAACTTTCAATGATTAACATTTTATTCTTTTTTAAAAATAAAATAACAAGTGAAAACAACTTCTTCCAAAGTGCTTATATGAATTCTACATCACTCAAACTCAGTAGGTGATAGTTGATTCATAAACAAAAATTTCTCATTAGTCTGACCTAGTTTCTTTGAAGGTATATGGGCCTACCTATCTATTTATATATACTTTTCCTAACAATACTCTGACCATCATTAGCACAGCTTTCAGTAAATGCAGCTTATTTTGTCTACAATCACCAATAGGATTATGGCAAAATTTTATCTGGACAAAATGCTGTTCCATTGTGATTTAGTAAGCTTTTTTATATGTAGCTCTGTGATTAGCATGATAGATTACTAACATTTTTGTGTAGTTTATTGCATCTCAGAGAGGTTAGAGAATATTAGATAGCATATATGAGATATCTATTTAAAGTGTCTCAAAATGCTGTACATTTTACCAGTAGTTTTATTATTATTAATATTACTATACCAGCTCATAATGTTGTAAAGAAATTTATCTTTTATATTTAGTTTATGTACTTTCTGTATTTCAGGAAAAATTCTGTACAATTGGGAAAACATCTTCATGTTTTATAAATGAAAAAGGAATCACTGCTCAGAGAGATCAATTTGCCTAAGTTTTCTTAGTGGATTTAAACCCCTCATTTTCATCGTTCACAGCCTGGAGCATTCTAAATACTATGAAATTAGAATTATCATTTTTTTAAATACAACTTTTTTGTCCATTCCTTCCACTCTGGCTGCCAACCACCCTGTTGCATTCTTATTCTAATATAGAACTTGTTTTTCCTCTAAATTGTCTGCAGTGTGCATACCTTTTAGCTCTAACACTCCATTAAAATGGCTTATAGGGCATCAGTGCCCTCCAGCTGGTCTAGTCCTATTGGCTTTTTGCTATTTCTCGTCTTTGACCTCCCTCCTGTATGTGAAAACTCAGGTCTCCTCTCTTGTTATAAACTTCCAAGTTTCTTTCTGTTACATTAGCTGTCCATCTCTGCTTGAATACTCTTTCTCAACAGCAAACCAATCAATTGTTTACTTTTTTCATGAAAAATATTAAAGTGCATATAAAATTAAAAAATATAGCATAATTGTTTGTCATCACCCATGTTCCAAGATAGATCAATATTTTATCATACATGATATAGTTATCTTGTCCTTTAAGTATTGTTATTTTTGACCTTTTATTGTAAAACAAATCCAAGACATATCATTATATCTTATGTATTTCAGTATATATTTTTAAGACATGAAAATTTCAATATCTTAAGGCATATAGCTATTTATTTATATAACCACAATGCCACTAACCTATTTAGCAGCATCTAACTCATATTTAAATTTCCCCTCTGTGATGGTCTAAATGTGTGTTTCCCTTTCAAATTCTTATGTTAAAGTTCTAACCCTCAAAGGTGATTGTGTTAACAGTTGAGGCCTTTGGGAAGTGCTTATGTTCATAAAAGTGAAACCCTAATGAATGGGATTTGTGCTCTTATAAAAGAGACCCCACAGAGCTCTCTAGCTTCTGCTGCCACTTGGCCATTCAACCAAGACTGTAGAATAGGTCCCTGACCTAACCATGCTGGTCCGTAACTTTGGACTTCCAGCCTCCACAACGGTGAGATATAAGAATTTGATTGTTTATAAGCTGTCCAGTCTGTGGTATTCTGTTAAAACAGCCCAAAGAGACTAAGACATCTTTTTTTTAATTTATTGTTAAATTTGATGAGGTTACATTGGTTGGTAACAATTAGACAGTTTACAGATGTACAAGTCCACATCACATCATTCATGCATCGCATTATGTGCCCATCACTCAGTATCAGTTCCCATTCCATCACATTATATCTAGTGCCCACTCCCACCTCCCCCCACAACTGTCCCCCCCTCCCCCCCATCCTGGTAACCACCAAACCATTGAGTGTGTCCATAATGCTGGTGCCCTCTCCCACCTCCCCTCCCTCTCTCCTTCCCACCACCTCCCCCTCCCTCCGGCAATCACCAAGCTATTGAGTGTGTCCATAGGTCTCTATGTCTTTGTTTCTTTCAGTTTTATATTCCACCTATAAGTGAGGTCATATTTTTCCTGATTCTTTCAGTCTGACTTATTTCACTTAATAAGATGGTCTCTAGGTCCATCCATGTT
>PVKE010053273.1:0-10097 GCA_004027555.1 Craseonycteris thonglongyai
TTTTTTTTTTTTTTTTTTTTTTTTTTTTTTTTTTTTTTTTTTTTTTTTTTTTTTTTTTAAGATTTATTTTATTCTTTAAGAGAAGGTAAGAGAGAGAGAGAGAAGGGAGGAGGGCCCAGAGCAGTCTCCATAGCTGTACATCATGAGTTGTGACATAGTTTCATTCCATGCAAGTGATGTGGGGCCATGAGGGATGGGAACCAAACTGAGGGCCTTTCACATGGAAGGTGAGAAACTTCATCACCATCTGGCTGTTACCAGTCATGCTACAGGTCAGCATATGGGTTTGCACATGCTGGGATCAGGACTCGATCCCTGGACCTTGTGGTTTGCAAGGCAAGCACTCAACTTGCTGAGCTATCCTGGCATCTCTCGTTTGTCAGTTTTTATACTTCCTTCCTCACATATCCAAAAATCTAATTCTATTGATAACTCAGCCAGGAAATAAATTCTAAATCAAAATAATTGTTAAAACTCCCACACTCTTCGCTCCTGTGCTTTCACTGTTCCATTTGCTAAAATGTGAGACACTGTGTTAAAGTTGTATTTATCTGGTTTTCTGACCACTGTCAGAACCCAAGTGACAGATTAAAGGATGATGCGATGGTGCTAGAGGCAAGGACACTGAGAGAAGCAAAAAGTGACAACTAACAGTGAGAAGGCAGAGGCACTCTAAAAAATGTCTTAAAAGGATATAAAAGCTTAAAAACTATTAGGCATTTGGACCAACCAGCCTCACAGGCATTGCTGTCTTGAAGGCAGTGAAAATAAGTGCAGTTCCCAATAATGACTTTGAATGGACAAGAAAAGCCTGCATTGCTTTGGAAATAATTGTGTAAGAATTCAGGGATATGTTTCTTAATGGTGAAATAAAATAAAGTTTTGGCTGTTAGTGATATATACATAATATGAAAAATAACTTTCTGTGAAACCCTCTTTTTTGACACCACTAGATAAAATCTTCATGTTTTTCTACTTTTGGGAACCAAGTTTAACGCAATAGAGTGTGTCTTTGGCGTGTATCTTCTTTGTGGAAGTCTTGCTAGAGCAAAGGTGTGGGTTACAGGCAGCCTTTGTCTGTGTGTCTAGCCTGTGAAGAGAAGAAAGCTTTTTCATTTGGAAACACATGACTTAGGAGCCTTCTGTATCTTTTGTCATTCAAGGCTATTGAATTTAGGGCTGCTATTGTAATGCAATACAAATATAGTCCTTTATGGAATATGTCATTTGCAAATGTTATTTGCCAGTCTGTGGCTGGTCTTCTCTCTTGGCCGTATCTTTTAGAGAGCTGAAGTTTTCATTTTAATGAAGAGTAGCTTATCAATGATCTCTCTCACGGATTGTGCCTTTGGTGTGGTATCTAAAAAGTCATCACCAAACCGAAGGTCAACTAGATTTCCTCCTATGTTACCTTCTGAAAGCTTCATAGTTTAGCATTTTACATTTAGATCTAGGATCCATTTTAAGTTAATTTCTGTGAAGGGCATAGTGAGTATATATATATATATATATATATATATATATATATATATATATATATATATATATATATATATATATATATTAATATAAACCATACCAAGTCACTTCTGTATTTAACACCCTCCAATGATTTTCACCTACGTTTAGAAATAAACCAAAGTCCTGACCATGATGGACACTTTGTACCTAACCTAACCGTTTGCCACAGCTCAGGGTGCCTGCCCCCATTCTCTGCCACATTAGCCTTCCTCCTGCCTCTTGAGATTTCTTATTCATTCATAGCGTACATTGATGCCAGATTGCGTAATCAAGAATGTGCAGCCAATGAAGAAGACTGGGGATCAAATGAGCATATAACATAGAAGAGGGTAAATGGCAGGAATTCCAGGGTTGCCACCCCCAACAACTTCCTTCAGTTTGTGTGGAGCACTTAGTAAGTGGATGGGTCAGCAGGGCTGCGAGGATCAGGGCTAAGTCAATTGGTGAGTGTCTAGGAATGGAACGTTTCAATTGGATCTTTAAAAAAATATCCTGAGATTCAACGCTTTAAAATCTATAACCACAGGGAAGCTGGGATGGCTCAGCGGGTTGAGTGCTTGCTTTGCAGCCCTGAAAACCAAGGATCGAATCCTGGCCCCGGCCTGTGCAGACCCATATGCTGAATTGGGGTGTGCTTCCCATGCCAGAGGCCCCCAGTTCAGTTCTCGCTCCTGCCCCCTAGTTCGGCCCCTGGCTCAAGGGGGCATGCCTCCCATGCAGGAGGCCTCCAGCTGGGTTTCCACACTGCGTGGCTCCCACCCACCTGTGTGGAACAAAACCATGTGGAAAACTGATGATGTACAACTATGGAGACTGCTCTGGGCCCTCCCTCCCCCAACGCCCCACTCTCTGCCCTTCTCTCTGTCTCTCTCTGTCTCTCTTTGTCACAAACAATAAACCTTTAAAATCTATGATCACTTCATATAGGCTAAGGAATCATTTTAATTGAGGAAGAATACATCACATATTGAAATTTTAAAATGTACTATATTACAAAAAGACAAATATTTTTAAATAATTTAATTGTATTTGAACCAATAATTATGTACAGATTTCAAACCTTAATTTTCCAGAAACAAATCTTTAAAGTGGTTCCAGGATTATGCATGTCACCTCTATTTGCCACCTCATTCTTAAATCTCCATTGGCTTGTCATTTAGGACACTTATTTTTGCCCGGCTCCACATCAGCTATGGTGATTGAATTTAAAGAGAGTTGTTCTCCAGTACTAACTCTTCACAGAAGAGTCCTTAAATTACCCTGAGTTATCTTAATCATAAGTGTACCTTCTGCTACAATCAATAAAAACTCATTGTGCCATGAGAGGACTTAAATTGTATTTTGATTCCTCTAAATCAAATATTAATAGTGACACCAAAAGTTGCAGCTTCTGTTTTGCAACTCACTAAAACACTTATACTAATACCATGGCAATAATATGCATCTATTGCTCTTTTAGGAATGAATTCCAAGGCATTACATTCTGCTCCTTAATAAATAGTATTATAATAATGCTACAACACAACTTAATTCTGTTTAAAATAAATTCACCTTTAAATCACCAGAAATAACTTAAGATTCTTTTGTAGGCCAATATAAATACCACTGTATTGTTCCTTAAATACAATACTATGTACTTAGTATTAATGTCTGGCATATAGTACATGTTTGAACATGTTTGTCAAGTGCCTACGTGGTAATACTAATGTTATTAATAGCTTATTGGGAAGATACGTTAGCAGTGCAGAAAATGGATTTATGCATAACATTCGTGTGGATCTAGTGCCAGCTAGTGGTATGTACTATATATGCTTCAAATAATACCGGTAACTGCCTTTTTAAAATAACCAAGGGCGATGTGATCTTCTTTGGTCATATGGATCAAAAGTGCTTAAAAACAAAATTAAAAAAAATATTTATCCACCATGTTGGTGAGAACCAAGAGTATACACATGAGAACGGATGTAGTGTTCTGCTTCCATGTAACGCCCAGTTCTACCCTCCCACATTATGACGATTCACCTGCCTGTCGTCCTTATTATAAATTTTTATTAGATTATTGAGCTATGGCTCATGCCTTCATTTCTGTATCTCAATATCACAAAATCAGACAACTAAATGAAGAAATATGTTATTTTTTGAACAAATAAAACAGTTGAAGCAAGTACACTGCATTTCATTAACCACAGTGCCTGATTTCTGAAAGCAGTTATTTCATGGGTTATCAAAACTAGGTCATGACCTAACTTATTCAGAAATATAGGAGACAACTTTGGGCATCTAAACTTTTTTAATCTTAAAGAATCTCCTATTTAAGTTAGAGATCAGCTGTCCAAAGGGACTCTTTAGAAATGAGAGAGAGAGCTGGAAGGCTACTGAGATGTGATTCACAAGTTCAGTTTATCATTTTAACCGTGTAGCCATTAGCAACAAATTTTGAACTGGCAGGTTTTATTTTCCTGAGATGAGAGCAGAGTTATGGACCATTGTCTCAGGATTCAGTCTCTAATAATGTTTACTTTTAGGATTAATGCTTTCTTATTAATTAGCTCATTAATGGTGTTGATTGGGTCAAATAGAATTCTAGAAGTATGCTAATGGTTCATTCATTAAATGGCTCTAATCTTGAACTTTGAGGGTGAAAATTGTAATTCTCTTTGGGGATGCAGTCAGATATGTTCATAGGAGAAGTAAAACAAACAAACAAATAAATAAAACTCTTTCTGCTTCATGCCTCAGAGTTTGACACAATTTCTGGGACCATCTGTCAATGACCCCACCTGCTATGAAGTAAGATTCACTTAGAATTCCCGCGTATTTCAGAAGGAGTTTTCAAGTTCAATTAGTTCATACTCTCCAACTATTAAAAAAAAAATACATTTTCCATAATTGGTCGAGTTTCTTCAGAAACGCGTTTAAAAGATAGATTTCAACATGCATGCTCTGCATGATGCAATCTTTTACATCATCTGTGAAATAACTCAGTCTTTTTTGTTGTTGTTGTTGTTTTTAAAAATTTATTTTTATTGTTTTTGACAGAGAGAGAGATACAGAGAGAGAGACAGAGAGAAGGGGGAGGGCCCAGAACAGTCTCCATAGTTGCATATCATTGTTTTTTTCACATACCGGTAGTTTCATTCCACAGGTGGGCGGGGCTGCACAGGGCAGGAACTGGGCCGGGGTCTCGCCCCAGTGAGAACTGAACTGGGGGTACTCCCCAGTTCAGCATATGGGTCCGCACAGGCCAGGGCCTGGATTCGATCCTCAGTCCCTGGGGCTGCAAAGTGAGCGCTTAACCCACTGAGCCATCCCAGCTTCCCCAACTCAGTCGTTTTTGGATACATGATCCCAGTTGGATTTCTTCTGTCTTTCCCTATTGATTTGCTATGCAAGTTTGTTTTTAGATAGGAGTTTGAGGTATAAAGTTCTTTTTATTTTCGAGATCTATTTTATTGTTTGAGGGAAGGTGAGAGAGAAGGGGGAGGGCCCAGAACAGTCGCCATAGCTGTACATCATTAGTTGTGACATGGTTTCGTTTCACACAGGTGGATGTGGGGCCACTAGGGGCTGGAACAAAACGAGGCCGGGGTGGGGTGCTCCTGCATGTGAGTTCAGAGCCTTCACTGTCCAGCCAGCAGTTACCAGTTGGGCCACAGTTCAGCATATGGGTTTGTACTGGCTGAGGCTGGGAATTGAACCTGGGACTTGTGGTTGCAAGGCAAGCATTTAACCACAGAGCTCTCTCAGCATGCCTAAAGGTTTTGATTATATGTGATCTCATGCAGTGGGGCAGAAGGGCCCAGCATCCACTGGGCATCTTCCTGCTCCTTGCTGATTTCTGCTTTAGACAGCTCGGTGCAGTCAGATCCCGGGACTGCTACCACGGCGACCATCTCATTTCCTAGCACTTACTGTTGGATTGTAATGTCTGGAACATTTGCTCTCAGCATAAAATCCTTACACACGGCAGCCTTGATCCCAGCTTCAGGCTCCCAGCCACCCACCCACTACTCTTCTCAGAACCTCTGTGCCCATTACAATGGGTTCATGCATCACAGTTTGGACCCCTTGGCTGCTGCACATGAGCCTTGGGGAGATTTATCTTGGGCTCACCTAGCTTGCCAACTCCTGCCCAACTGAAAGGGTTTTTGTTGGATCTGATCACACGTGGGACTTCTGGGTGAAGGGAGTTGGCTCTTCCCCTCCCACATTCACAGGCTCCCTTACGCTTGCATGAACGTTTCTATCACACACCCCACCCCTCTTGGGTTTCTTACTTAGAGGAGAAAAATGGGACATCTAGCGAGCTCTATATCTTACCTTCATTCCTGTTTTTCTCGAGGTGATGGAAGAACACACCTTCCCTTTCCTATATATCATATTCTCGTTACCCCCTCCCCTTAACAGAAAGAAGAGAATCTGTATGCTCTGTCTCACCATGCTTGGCTCTGGATATATCGATGAGAACTTAAAGAATTGCAGGGCCTCCCCTTCTCTGACAGGTTCAGACTTTAAGGGTGGAAGGCTGCAAGGCAATGTATATAGAATGGGAAATGAAAATATGTGGCTTTCATATTTTCAAAGCATGATCTTCGTTATGTCTCAATCAGTGGTTGTGAATCCTGGCTGGTTATTCAAATGGCTGAAAGTCCTTTCGAAAATACAGATGCCTAGACCAGCCACAGAAAAATTAAATCAGAATATTGGGTATTGATCACGCTGATGCTTGGGCGAGTTTGAGTCAATTGCTCTGTGTCAGTTAGTAAATACATGCCACCAGCTGGGTGCTCTTTCTTCCTCCCCCACTGCCAAGCAGACCCTGGTGCTGAACCAACTATTTCTCTTCATAAACCAACTATGTCTATTCCTAAACAGATACGTAATTCAAATTTGTAATTTATTTAATGTGTTAGTGCCGCGTGTGTGCATACTACATACATTTCACATGTAACCTCTGTGAAAAACACATCAAGAAAATATGCTTTTCTCATGTACTTCTTTATTCCTCACAATATTATGGTAGAGTTTTGTCATGACTGTGCTAGGAGAGTGTTCTTAAAGGAAAATGTCTTCCGTCCTCATTACAGAAAGAGTGAATCCCCTTGCTTGCCAGTGATGGGGGAGAACAGCATATATCTTGAATCACACCAGTGTTGCCTTTTTGTTCTTTCCTACGAACTCCACCCCAACTCCACAACAGCCTTTTCTCACATTAGAGTCACTTTCAAGATACCCGATGTTTTAATGATCTTGTAATCTTTTTGGCGGGTGGGGGAGGGAATAGGGGAATTGAGCAGGGACACACAACCTAATAGTTTTCACTAGTACCAGACAGAGATCTCTACATCCTGTACGAAAACTGGAAAGTGAACACAAAGCATGTATTTCTTCTGCTTACTTCCGTCACTTGGGAAGGAAAAGCTTTTACCTCTTTTCTGCTCTGTTGTCTGATTCATAGTCTCTCTCCTCCCATCTCCTCACCTTTTCCCTCCTCTATCTTTTCCTCCCCCTCTGGCTTCCTTCCTTCTTCTCTCACTTTTCTAACTTCCACCATCCACCCCTCCCCTCTTCCAAACAAAAAAGAAGCTTTACACCTTCCTGTTTCTGGGCAACAGAGCAATAAATCCAGCCAAATGCTAGCCCTCCGGTTGTCAGAGAACCAGGGTCAGGCTGCCCACACTATTCCTCCAACACCACCCTCCCAAATTTAAATGGCTTTACCTGCCTGAGGAAAAGGAACGAGAAGAGTTGGAAATTTCTGAGAAGCAACATGATACGTTGATTACCAATTTTTTTCTTCATCTTCTTTTAACCACAGCCTCATTGCACAGTCTGGTTGAGAAAGCAAATATTCCCTGTCACCAGATTTCATGAATCATTGTAGAAAAGTTAACCCTGAGGTTTGAGCTGGCCCAACTGAATGTAATTTCTCAAGTTGGGAAGCAAGCAACCATCTCATATGAGAACAGTGTCTCCGTCTTGGAGAGGGTACACTGAGAGAGGTTGTGTGCAGGTACTGGTTGGGGCTACACCCCATTTGGCATCTGGACACTGTTGTTCTAAATCTGTCTGATTTGCAACTACTAATATCCACACTCACTTTCCCATGCAAATGCATGCATTTCTTTTTCCTGTTTCCCTGAGAGTTCATTGAGAGCGCTATCTGGAGGTCCAGCGATGAGTAAAGAGTGTAGCACACAGTTCGTTACAGACTGCTGCTGATAGAAGTGGCGTGGCTATTTAGAGAGCTGCCAGTGACCACGTCATCAGGCATTCCCTCAGGTTCTGGAGAGCAAGTCATTTCCACACTGATCAAAACGTTCCCATCTCAAGATTCCTTTGTCTCTCTGTTTTCGCATTTCCAGCCTGGCTGTGTAAATACCACGGAAGTGGACATTAAGAAATCATCCAGGATGCGAAACCCACACAAAACACGGAAGGTAAGATCCACGTTCGTTGAGCTGGTCTTTGTGCTGAGTTGCACTGTTCAGTGGTCGTCAGTTATAAAAATCTTTGGTCCCATTTCATAGAGGATCTTCAAACACATTTCCTGCTCTGCCTGGGCTAGAAGCAAATCTGGGAGTGCAGACCCTGGTCCTCTGTTAGTCCTTCTCCCCTGAAGAACGAGTCCCATCCTGGTGTATGCAGGTGACTGTGACAGGCCTGGCTCTGACAGGGAGGGCAGAAGGATGCTGAGCACCCCTCCTGTGTCCATCAAACAGAAGAGTCATCAACAGAGACAGGCATCTTTTTCTGAGTCTAGAGCATGAGTAAAAGTAAATGGAGACTCTGAAAAAAAAGTGATGCTGATATGAGGAAAGCATTTTTAGATGTACTTCTGAGGGAAAGGGGACATTGTCATGATACAGATATTAACATCAGTTTTGTGACAAAGCGGTCAGACAGTGATTGCATGTTCAGTGTCTGTTATGTGAGTGAACACATGACAAAGAAAAAGCTCTCCTGAATGTAATGACACTCTCAATTATTTTTTGAAAATGCGTAGCAGTAGCACCTACATGTTTTTAAATGTCACACATACACTTAGAAGGCATTTTTATCCTTGCCATAGAAAATCTCTTGATGCACAGAACGTTGGCCTGTAACCATCACTGAGGACACAGCCCAAGGTTGGCACCACTGAGTTAAAGCATTCAACAAAGTTCTCGACCTTTTTCGTGGCTTTGCCTTGTGTAACCATAGCATTTTCCTAGGGTGTCCGTCCCGGAAGTAGGCACAAAACATTTTTCTTGTAGTTTTATTTCTTCTTGTCTTTTTTTCTTCCATTCCTGGAGACATAAGAAGCGTGTTCAAAGTCCCCAGTCTGGTTCAAGGACCTTTTCTTTTTTTTAAGACAGTTAACCTTGACATTAGGATAAAGAAGCCATAAGACAAGGTCCCCCAAACTGATTCAGATGCACTGCACTGCTCAGAAGCCTTTGCTCCCAGGAAATCTCGGAGAGAAAGAGGCCAAGCCAGACCAAAGCAGGCCCGTGGGTGCAGTCCCTCTTGTTACGGGCCCTGCTCGGTTCCTTTCATCTTCTGCTCACAGTGTGTGCATGGGGCACTAACTTTGTGGAACAAGATTCAAAAATGTAATCACTTCTCCAGAAGGGGTGTGAAGCCACCTTTCTGAATTTTGAAGTGACTCTTCAGAATATCTTGCTATGTCAAGTTTCGCCAACAGCCACCAACTGAGATAGGCTTTGATTCAAAAGGGAAAGTAGGTGGATTGATGAGCTAGAACTTAATAACGTAATCCTTTATACTCCTTTTTTAACGTTGTCCTCACCATTGGTATCTTAACCAGTACCTCGCATAGCATCCTTCTTTTGGGAAGTTTGAACAGAATAGTTGACAATGTTGCTGTTCATATACCATCTGCCCTCATTTAATAATGGAAAAACGTGAAGCATGGCAAGGTAAAATGCTGCAGTGAGACGGCATTGTCACGCTCTATTTGTCCCAGTTGCAGTCTAATTTCCTGTGAATCAGTAATGGTAGAACTTCAGGGCCTAACTGCAGAGCGATATAGCACTAAAGATACCAGAGGAAAACTTAAGTTCTGAAAAATGCAATAGCAAGTAGCATGCACACCCCTGTGATGAGCAATGTGAGGATCCTGTCTTTCTCACCTGTTCATAAATAGAGCTTCTCGTAGTCCGACAGGATGAATTTGCTAGAATCTTCACAAACAATGACAAGGGACTATCAGCCACATACTGATTTGTCTTCTGGGATTATCACCACTGCTACATTAGCTCATATGTGGCTAGGAAGTACAGTGATCCTTCAATCAGCAGATTTAATAAGTTTCTACTTGAAGCCAGTATGGTATTTAGCAGTAAATTGCTCCCACAACTCATGATCTAAGGAGAATACACACACTGAACAAGCAGACAAATATCTATACACGTATAATTACATACTTTTTTATGTTTTTAAAATTGTATTAATGGTATCATACAGTACAAATCCTGTTACAAATTGCTTTTTTTTAATTAATTTTTTTAATGTTAAATTTATTGGGATGACATTGGTTGGTAACAATTCGTTAGTTTTCAGGTGTACAAATC
>PVKE010053274.1:0-10097 GCA_004027555.1 Craseonycteris thonglongyai
TAGCCCAGTTCCCGCACTGTGTGGCTCCTGCTCACCTGTGTGGAATGAAACCAGTTGAAAACTGACCTACAACTATGGAGACTGCTCTGAGCCCTTCCCCTTCTCTCTGTCTCTCTGTCTCTGTCTCTGTCAAAAACAATGAAATAAATCTTTAAAAATAAATAAATAAATAAAACAAAGATGCATCATCACCAAAATTGCTTCATTCTCTGTAAGTGACACTGTGTTTGCAACATGTAGGAAGTTCCATAAGAAAAATCGGGACCAGAGAACATTTTATTTATGTGGACAGAAAAGACCTAAAATGTTTCCTGCTTTTCCTGGAGCTCAGAATGAGTTGCATCATTGAACTTATTAGTGAAGTTTGACACTGGGTAAGTTATCTCAATTGTTTG
Source organism: Craseonycteris thonglongyai (assembly GCA_004027555.1). Lineage (NCBI taxonomy): Eukaryota > Metazoa > Chordata > Mammalia > Chiroptera > Craseonycteridae > Craseonycteris > Craseonycteris thonglongyai. The sequence continues at coordinate 396 of PVKE010053274.1, forward strand.
TGTCTGATTGGATAATTAGTATTATTTTACTTTCATAGATAATAAAATATGGAGTATATTTCTTTTTAATCTTGGTCCCCAGGATAAACCCTTCAAAAACTGATATGCTATTTCTGATTCCTTTCCAAACATTTAACAATAAATAGACATCTTATACCCATTGATAATAAGAACAGAAGTGGTTCTACTTAATTATTTTGTAATTCTTTGTCATTAGAATTGGTATTAAAGTGATCAGAAATTGTAAATAGTCCCATGCCTCTAATACTGTAGTTTCTGTAAGAGAAATCAGACTATTTTCCTTGAGGAAAAAGTTGGACGTAATCAAAAGCTTTATTTGATATGTGGCAGTTTGATTATGGCTACAGATACGAAGCCCATCTTTATTACTGAATGCATGAATCAGTAACACTTATATAATTTCTGTATAAGAGGAAGAGGTTCAGGAGCCATAATCTACTTAAGGAAAATGTCTTGAAGATAGACAAGAAAACAAGCACCCCGCATTCACTGGGCCTGAAAGTTAATTTAGGGTAGCTTTGGACACTTGAGTGATGGAGAAGATAAAGCCCATGCCACTTTAAGTCAACACTTTTTACAGAAGTCGGCCTGTAGTAAAAAAAGAATTTATGTGTGTTGTGTTTGAAATCCTTTCCTATTTTGCAAATTCTGGTATTTTTGCCAATTCATTTAGCATGCACGTATATTAAATACATGCTTGTGTGAGGGTGTAAGGAAGTAAGGGGTGTGGCAAAGGATGATATTAATAAACTAGAGATGGCATACCCCTGAGTAAAGACACTTAGAGGAATGTGGAAGCAGTCTGCCTGGTTACAACCCCTGCCCTTAAGTCACTGGAATACATTGCAAATACTCTTGGGGCACCAACTCTAAATTTTCACTTTTTTTCTCTCTTGGGGCTGAAAACCACCTAGTATTTAATTGTATTAAAAATAATTTCCAAGTAATTAATGAAGATCTGAATCTTTAAATTATGTATGTACTAATTAAAATAAGTATCCAAGTAGAGAAATAAAAATAAATCATGGTCAATTTAGGGTTTTTGTTTTTTTTTAAAGATTTATTTTATTCTTTCAGAGAAGGTGAGAAAGAGAGAGAAGGGGGGAAGGCCCAGAATAGTCTCCATGATTGTACATCATTAGTTGTGACATTTCATTTCACACAGGTGAATGTGGGGCTGTGTAGGGTGGGAACCCAAATGGGGGCCTTCTGCATGACAGGCGAGAACCTTCACTACTGAGCCATCCCGCCGTTACCAGTTGTGCCACAGTTCTGTATACGGGGTCTGCAGGGGTCAGGGTCAGAAATCAAACACTGGATCTTGTGATTGCTAGGCAAGTGCTCAACCTGTTGAGCTACCCTAGCATCCCCAATTTAGGATATTTTAAAATTATTTTTATCCTAAAATTCTGTACAATTTTTTCCAAAAATTTAAGTCTCATTTGCAATATGAGGGCTGTCCAGAAAAAAATCTAGCCATTCTCCATATAACAAGAATGGTTATGTGATTAGGTACTTTCCAGACAGCCCTCATAAACTAAAATATTTTCATTGACTTTATGTTAACATCAACTTGTTACTATCCAAAGCAGTTCATGTTCTCTATGTATTTAAAATCATCTAAATATTTAACACAATCCCATCATAACAATTAAGTGGAATATTCCTTAAATGTTATGTCAAGTAGAAATTATTTCTATAGACCATAAGGGAATATTTAAGTATGAAAGATCATTCATCAAATTATATCAGTTTTTTTGAGTTCCTACTCAAAGCATTTAAATAACTTATTCTCATGTAATTTTTATACTTTTAATTCTTAATTCTTATATTAATAAAGAATGCTTTTTATCTTGGATTCTAATTGCTATTTCTTTCTACTTTGATTAAAAGAGTTTAGGTCAGTTACCAGTTTCTTGGTTAAATATTTAATTGTATATTTTCTATTTGAATGCCAATTTTAATTTAATTTAAATATTTTTTAAAGAGGTTAGTCCAGGGAAAATGGAAATTATCTGAAAACAATCTTAGTTTGGAAACTTTCATTTAAGCAATAGAGACATAAAATTTGGTATATTAATAATGTATTACTAGGTAAATAATCAGTATCTTACTCTCTAGGAAAGTAAAGTTGTTAATGTATTTAAAACAATGACAGTCAAAATATAAACATGATTTTCATAGATTATAATAAGCTAATATATTCCTTTGCAAGGTTAAAGAGCTCAAAATTGTGAAAATTATTTTTAAATATAAATCAAAGAGGACAATATTTTTCATTAAACTGTAATTGTATCTATACAATCAACCCATTTATACCTATATTTAATAAGTTTTATAATTATGCATTTAAAAAAACAGGTCCAAAATAAAAATGCTTTTAATTCTTAGACCCAAAACTTTCTTGTCATCTTTGCTTTTCAACTCTCACTCAAACCAGTTTATAATTTACCTGAAAACACTTTTAAAATATGTAAAATGTAATATCCACCTTCAAAAGACGAGCCAGGGCCAGGACTTGATCCCTGGACCCTGGGGCTGCAAGGTGAGTGCTGAACCCACTGAGCCATTCCAGCTTTCCCAGGAGAATTATTAAGTCATGATTCTCATAATTTTGGGATATGAAGGGATTCCCTGTACATATCACAAAAGGTATTAGAAAAATCGTTAAGTTTGATTACATTATATATCAGCATATTTTTATCATGTAATCATAACTAAGCAAAATTGGAAGACTAATCAGAAGTTGGAAAAAATATTTTCAACACTTTAATTGAATGAAGGATTGTTACCCAAAGTAACTAAGGAATTTCCACAAAGAAATAAGAAAAAGAAAAACAACCTAACAAAAAATTTGGATATGAAAAGATTTGAAATGTCAGTTCATTAATAAGGAAGGTCAAAGAGACACACATATGTCAATCTTACTATAAATGAAGAAAATGTATATCAAACAAAATAATAAATCTATAATGTACAGAATTGTTATATGTGTGTTTTGTACTAGACTATGAGGCCATTACCCATATTACACTACTGTTTATTAAATAACACAGACCTTGGAGAAACCAGGGTAGAAAAATACTATAAGAGAAAATTTTTTCTATTTATTGTTAGGGGATGGCTAAGTGAATATGAGTTTTTTGGTTTTTATTTTTTTAAAGAGCAGGTTCTACTTTTGATAGAGAACATGGCATTGAATAGAGGAAAAATCATCCAAGACCTATTCTATTACTATTTCTGTGTCACAATCCATCCCAATGTTTAGTGAAAGAAAAAAGACTTCTATGATGCACTTAGATTTTGTAAGGACTTCAGAAACACCATAAGAACAGCTCTTTTCTGTGATGTACTGGAGTTGGCATTGCTGACTAGAGAAAGCCTTTTGTGTGCAACTCTTTTCATCTCCATTCATATGTTCACTGATGCTATATAGGGAGCTTGAAGTTACCTAAACAGACATGGTGGGGATTTTCTCACCGTAGGAAATGGCAAATTCTGTAAACAAGGACCCCCACGCCATCACCCCAGAGAACGAGTTGTTAAAAATTTTACCTGCACATGAATAGCGCTTTCCTACTCTATGAAGTCTAAAGATCCAGCTGTGATAATTCCAAAATTTGTGGTTACTTGAATAGCTGGGGGCACTATATTGATTTATCTGTAGAAAAATTCTACTAAAGAGCTCTTACAGTCTTTGATGCCATTTTCCCCTTTTATTTTTCAAAGCCTTTTGTCCTCAGTGATAAAGTTAGAGGAGAGTTAAGTCTAAGATATATATATATATATATATATATATATATATATACACATACATATATATATCATAAATACTGATCTCCTAAAACCATTGGATACTGTTCTCTATAGGATTCCAAGGAAGTTATGAGATTTCAATTTAATTTGAAATAACCAATCTTTGAATATATGTTTTGATTAACTAACCAAGTAAATGTGTAGTATCACCACCAGATATTGGAGTTAATATATTGATTTAAGATTCTGTGCTGAAACTAGTTACAATAGCCAAGATATTTGGAACTAATGCAAATGACTATTAATAGTCGATTGGATAAATATACTTCAGTACATACATACAATGGAATATTACTTGGCCTTAAGAACAATGAAATCTTGCCATTTGTGACATTTATTGTTTCTTATTTTCTTATCACATAATAATATAGTGCTAGTTTTAGTGAAATTACAGAGAAAATGAAGAATTTTGGAAGAGTCAGCATCAATAATAATGAGCTACTCAATGGCAAGCATTATATTTCCAAGAAAATGTTTCTGTGGCTGTCAAAAAGTTATATAAAAGTATAAATTATAGCATAAATTTTGGAAATCATAGTCTAAGAAACACACATTGTATAGACACAAAGTATAGAATATAATTACCTATAATAATATTGCTAGTATTAATATTTAAATTGTTTTCCAAATAATATTTATGTATCCTGGCAATTTCAAAATTCTGTTTTCAATGTCTATAGAAACCACTGATCCTTTAAAAATTATCTATCTATCTATCTATCTATCTGTCTGTTATCTATCTATCATCTATCAATCATCATCTATCATTTGTCTATCTTATACTCACTAATCCCTCACATAGTTTTCCCATAAGCATACAAGTAAAAAGATCCTAAGAGGCAAACACCACTTTTGCCCTTACTATTAGTGAACTATTGAGTGATATTCTGCTTATCTATTTTTGACATTGCTCTAAATTTGTTTAAAATAATAATTTTTAGGGTTTGCTAAGCAAAACAAAATGTATAAATCTAATATATAAAGATTGCATAGTCCATGCTAGGCATCTGGCATAGCAGATTGGACAAGAATGCAAAATCTAGGTGGTGCAGGCTAATAGACTTTGTAGGCACTACGCACATGTGATTATTGAGTACTTGAAATGTGATTAGAATAACGAAGTAACTGAACTTTTGATTTTTGTATAATTTTTTAGGACTACTTTTTTTAGAGCTCTTTTAGTTTCACAGAAAAATTTAGAGCAAGTTACAAACATTTCCAGTTTACCCACTGATTCTACACATGGATAACCTACCCCATTATTAACATCCCCTGTGAGAATGCTACATTTGTTACAGTTAATGAACCAATATTGGCATATCATAATCAACCAAAGTCCTAGTTTATGCTAGAGTTCGCACTTGGTGCTGTATATTCTATGAATTTAGACAAATGTATAATGACATGTATCCACCATTACAGTGTTCTACAGAGTATTATTATGAGTTAAGTTATGCTGGAGAACTTTGACAAGTTTGATAGTTGTAACAGAGAAGAAGAATTTGTCTTGATATAAGAATTTTAAAATGATTAGAATTGTTCAACAATAAAATAGGTTACACCTGATACTGATTTCCCAGTAACTGGAAAATGTTAGATTGCAGTTAGGATGAGCAATTGGAGGTATACCAGACAGTGTTCCTCAAATTTAATGTGTCCAAAAGTCACCTGGGAATCTTGTTAAGATGGAGAACCTAGTTCATCAGTGGAGAGGGGAGGGCCTGTTTTGTATTTCTAAACTGTTCCATTTTGTGTTACTATTGTATGTCTATGGACCATACTTAAGAATACAAGGGGAAGTCGGGATGGCTCAGTGGGTTAAGTGCTCACTTTGCAGCTCCGGGGACCGAGGATCGAATCCCGGCCCCGGCCTGTGCAGACCCATATGCTGAACTGGGGAGTTCCCCCTGTTCAGTTCTCTCTCTGTCTCTGTATCTCTGTCTCTCTCTATCTCTGTCAAAAACAATAAAATAAATAAATAAATAAATCTTAAAAAAAAAAAAAAGAATACAACATTGTAGAGGAATTGCGTAGAGTTCTTTTCAGGTTTCTTTCAACCTTGAGACCTTACTAGTTCCTGATGGGCATTCCATGAGCACATAAATATTTCAGCTTGGAAATCTCCTCTATCTCACTTAGGTAATAGAGATAAATTTTTTTTTGTAGCACATTCCAGGAGAGTATGTGAGATTACAGTGCCTAATGGAAGGAAGCAGTCATCTTATCATGTGCTGCCACACACAATATGTTATTTTTGCTTTCTCTATTGAAGTTCCTGAAACCAAACACTGGTCTTATCCTATTCCCTGGTGCCTGTTAGTAAATCCTTGCATTTTATATCACTGTTTCTTGACTTCCATTAATATTGTTGGAAGAGAAACTTTTGATGTTTGCATCAGGTCATGCTTAACTGCTTATGGATTTCAACAAATCGCATCTGGCAGGTATTACTCTAAAAATAAAGGGCCAAAGTGAGTGGCAACAAATGTTTATTTGAGATAAAAGAAATTGCAATTCTGGGAAACACTGATTCTGTCAGAAACCTGTACAGTGTTCAGATTAAGAGGTGAAGGCAAAGGGTAGTTATGAGGAAAAATAAATCATCCCATGAATAGAAGAAAGGAATTTTTATAGATGCTAATAAGCTGTCATTTTTTAGCTATGCATGCTGGTGGTAATTCTAAAGAGTGTCTTTAATATTTAGTCTTATAGTCATAGCATCTGCTTTCCTGTTAATCCACTTTGAATATTCCAAAAGTTTGAGGAATAAGACATGCAAGGCAATTTCAAGACATACAATCAGTAGCATCCCCTGTTTCACTCTGAATGTTCACATTATAGTAAATAAAAATTATTATTTCTATAGTTCTATTTTCAATTTATATTTTATTCTTTCTAATACCCAAGGTAAGAACTCCAGTAATTTTTAGGAAACTAATCTGCACCAATAAGTTCTAGAAAGCTAAAAGAGTGTGGGGGGTAAGAAAAATTAGAAGGGTTCTAATTTTATTTTAACAGAAATCTCTAAGATATCTACTCATTAAGAGAAAAAGAAGCAGGAGAGAAAATATATTAATTGGCCTGTTTTTTACTGCATGTCATATCATGATTATTTCAACTTGAAGTAAGGAGCTATCCTCTAAGCTTTGTGCCATGACATAGAAACCAGCCTCTAGTTTTTCAGATGAAATAAAGAATATTTGACTTAGAAGAATCTAGGTTGACAGACTTGATCCACCCTATCTAGGGAAAATAAAAACATATATCCTTCAGGTTCAGATGTCAATCAATGAAATAACAAGTCTTATAAATAAATGGTTTCTTACTATTTCATTCACCTTCCTGCATGTTCTAGGATGAAACTGTCACAAAAATATTTTAGAAGAGCAATTGTGGTAAGGCCCATGTCTCAGAAGCTAAAGATGATCTGTCAAAAACTACTTCTGTAGAAATTTAGTTTTATAAAATATGAGAAAATATATTTTTCAAAATTCATTGGGGAAAATAAACTTTTGGATGCTTTAACTGATAGGGAAATATATAAAACTATCATGTGTGTGTGTAATTTATATATACATATATATATATATATATACACATACATACATACATACATACATACATACAGTGTGCATGAGAAGGACAGACAGAGAGACAGAAAAGAAGGAAGAGAGAGAGATAGAATGTGTGTTAAGGTTAAGGTCATAGCTATGACTGGGGTTTGGTTTTCTCTAAGTTCTTGTACAGCTTAGTCTTCTCCTGCCAGGGCCTTTTTGTTGTATTATCTTCCTACTGCTTTCATTCTATCTATAGAAGAGAGGCTCAAGAATTCAGTATTTCTTACACAGTGGTACTGGAGAATCTTGGGACCCCTCCCATAGAGCACCAGTTACCAGGATGGTTAGGAGAGCCCACCTCCAATTAAGCAACCATAGTAGGAGCCAAAAGGGAAAGATAGATAAAGAAGTGATATAATGAACTGCCAATCAAAAGACCTCACACCCTATAGTGTTTGTTCTCTTTTCCCAAGGAAAGGCAATAAAAACTGCTCAGCACCTTGTAATCTGCCTTTTAAGCCACCTTGCCTTGCTGGAGGCCTGCTTCCACTTCTTAGAAATGTACTTTCTCTGCTTTTCCCTCTCAATAAACTTTTCTTTCACCACTGTACTTCAGTGTCTCTCAATTCTTCATTTAGAACACCAAGAACCTGGACCTAGTGCTGAGGAGGATCCCATTCTCTGGGAACAAGAAGAGGAAAGGGTATGGGAGGGAGTGGCACAAGTTAACACCACATTACAGGTGGAAAACCTGAAACTCCTTGGAGAGAAGAGCTGACCCTGTGTGGCGTTATGTTTAGGACCAGCCAAGTCGATGTCAAACCTCAGACCAGAGCCTAGATTCCAGGCTTCTCACTCTTGATCTTTTCTCCAATTTACCAGGCACCAAAATATTGCTAACTTTACACTTTTTTTTTTTATAACTCATTTTTTAGTAGGAAATTCTTGGGACTGACTTTTGATAAACTGCTCCTTTAGGTTAGGGAAAACATTATATGCGTTCAGGTAACCGTACTTAATTCTATGACTATTCTTTGTAAACTATGATATAGATATTATTGTCCTCATTTAACATGTAAAAAATATTAAGATTCACTGAGGCCAAGTAAGCAGTAGTGAAAGTGCTATAGGGATGATTTCCATGTCTGAATAACTGCCTCTCTGATTATCTTTCTTGATGGTGATTAGTAGTGATTATCAAAGCTTAAAATGAACAATTACAAAGGATCTTCATTGTAGAAGTTAATATAACTATATCTAAAACAAACGTTGTTCCATCAAGAATTATCTCAACAACATAGCCTGGAATAGTCCCTCTTCTTTGAGACACCAAATGTTTTTTGAGTCTCCTTTTGTTAACAATCTCAGGATTTATAGTAATTGTTATCAACCCACGAACTAATGCTTATGGCCTTCTGTGTGTAGTAGGGTCTTACCTAGATTTAAAATTAATGCAGTGATTACTTAAGTTTAACTTTAACTCTACGTAAATATGGGGGTATTGTCACCACAGCTAAAAATAGCTTTATCACTCACTAACCAAATTTGGCACACAGAGACCTAAAATTCTATCTATAACAGTGCATAAAGCCTTGGGCATATTTTCTGAACATGCATGTTTTAAAGTCTAGAAAATTAGTCTTGCAGCCTCCTATAACAGGGAGTTTCTCAGTTAGCTTATTTTTCTTTTTTCACTCACTAAGGAGATTTTATTTATAAAAACTTATTCATGCAAGAATTATTAATTAAGTACCAACTATGTGCTCAATTAAAATACTGTTGACATCTGGGATTCATTTGTGAACAAACAAGGAAGCAGGAAGGGTCCATTCCTCATGGTTTTTACATTCTATTAAAATTGAGGAAAAAAACTTTAAAACCAACCAAAAATTTGCGAATTTTTTTTTCCTAATGAGAAATGAAGGGCTTAGTAATATTGATGCAGTATGTTAGGGCATTGAGAATTCTCTAAGGACTGCTCCTATTTCCCTACACTTATTTTTATTTCTGGGACTTGACTCTAAGAACTGAGTAGTGTTTCTTTCAGTTTTATATTCCACCTATAAGTGAGGTCATATGTTTCCTGATTCTTTCAGTCTGACTTATTTCACTTAATAAGATGGTCTCTAGGTCCATCCATGTTGCCAGAAATGACTGTAATTTATCATTTCTCATTGCTGAGTAGTATTCCATTGTGTAAATGTACCACATCTTCTTTATCCAGTCATCTATCGAAGGGCATTTTGGTTGTTTCCATGTTCTGGCCACTGTGAACAGTGCTGCGATGAACATGCGGGTACAAACATCT
>PVKE010053275.1:0-10096 GCA_004027555.1 Craseonycteris thonglongyai
AAAGTGGGTTATTTCCTACTTTTTAGTCTACCTTAATTGTGCATTATTTCTGATACCTTTAAATGCTCTTTTTTTTTCCTTATTAAAGTCAGTATAAAATCTGATTGTCTAGATTTTGAAGAGTTATAGATATGATTATAGAGCTTAGCTTTTAAATGTGCTATGTACTAAGATGTTTCTTTTTGGGGGACATCAAAGGAGTAATTTTCTTTATGGTTCCTAAATTGCAATATTAGACATAAATGTTCAGATTTAATCTTCCAGGAAGAACCAACAACTTTGGATTCACAACGCATTGATGTATTAATCCTTAGAGTTAATAATTTTATTTCATTATTACTCTTAATAACTTGGGATTTAAAGCTGTGGGAATCCATTTTCACTTGGTTTCATTAAACATATACCTAGTCTATGATATAGTTCAAGATATTTATTCAAAACAAATGGAAATTTTATTTACAGTAATAATTGTACATGTTCATACTTTACGTTTTTTAATTGTAATAGCTAAAGATTGGAAAAAAACACACAAATGTTTACCAACCAGAGAATGGATAAACAAAATGTGACATATTCATTACAATAAAATACTACTTAGCCACATAGAGAAAAATGAAGTACTGATATACACAAAAATATCTCTACAGCTTTATGTTGAGTGAAAGAAAAATACATTTTTCATGATTCCATTTATATGAATTTCTAGAATAGGAAAAACTAATCTGGGTGATAGCAAACTAGAAGAGAGGTTGCCTATGGGTTTTGAGAATTGACTACACTGTAAGGGGAAGTGAGAGGACTTTCTGTGATGATGGAGATGTTCTATATATTGATTGGGGTGTGGATTACAGGGGTGTGTATGATTACTAATTGTACACTTAGCATCTGTGCTTTTCGTTCTATGTAAATTTTATGACGTTTTTCAAAATAGAATGCAGATGTTAACAAGTTTGCAATAACAAAAGGAAAATGTTAGCTAGCCAAAGGAGAAATGTAAAAAAAAAAAAAAAAAGTGAAGATGAAGAAAGGAGTAGAAGTTCTTATAACTTCACCTTACAAAGCAGGGCAAGAGGATACAGACATTATATTTAAGTTATAAAAATAATATGATTATAAAAAATTGTGAAAAAGATTAATGAATAGCATGAGTGATCAAACAATTATTTTATTTGGAGTTGGGAGCCATCATATAACCCACCATAAGAACTGGGTAGAAGAAGTTGCTTCGACCTACAAGTGTAGTCTGTAGACAGCTCTCAAGATATAGGCTAATAGGTACAAGTTCTTTGAGTGACATTTTTGAAGATATAGAGTAAAGGCAGGGATTGTCAGAGTTCACTTTCTGAAAATAAGTGGTACGTATTTCGATGCTGACCTGTTTGAGCCTAGATGGGTCCAAGAATTCCTTGTCTGCCCTGTGCCTTAAAAGTTTCCTCCCTGTTAACTCCCTATATAACTACATTTATATATAAAATGATCTATGGGGAAGCCGGGAAAGCTGGGATGGCTCAGCTGGTTAAGTGCTCACTTTGCAGCCCTGGGCACCGAGTATCGAATCCCAGCCCTGGACTCTGTGGACCCATATGCTGAACTGGGGTGTGGCCCCTGTTCAGTTCTCGCCAGGACGAGCCTTTCATGTGGTAGCTCCCTGGCTCAGTCTCCAGCTTGTGGGGGTATACCTCCTATATGGGAGGCCCCAGCCCAATCCCCACCCTGCGTGGCTCCCCCACCCCCCAACCTGTGTGAAATGAAACTGTAGAAAACTGATGACATAAAACTGTGGAGATTGCTCTGGACTCTTCCCCTTCTCTCTGTCTCTCTCTGTCTTTGTCTCTGTCTCTCTGTCAAAAAAAAGAATAAAATAAATTTTAAAAAGATGGTTATAAAATGATCTTTATATAGCTCACAGATCTGTACATTGTCTAATTAGATCAAAATCCAAGACAGAAGCTATAGGTGATTATCTACATATTAAGAAGCATTTACATAATACTCTATTGATTAATGCCTAATAACTCGTATTTTTTAAATGGTAGAATGCATTTGGAAACTCTCTTGCATAAAATACTGTGTAGTACTATAAGATCTACATGAAATAAAATTAAAAATAAGCTACATGTGTATGTTGACATAGGAAAATACTCAGCTTACCTGCTTAATACCCTTATTATTTATGAACTGTTAACAAAGAACAGAAATATTTCTCAGTTTGATATGATATGTGATTTCAGTTGTATTACTCTGAAAAGCTTTAGGACTCTTGACTATAGGAAGTATTTACAAGACATGGTCTCAAATAAGAAAAGATTATTTGAATCAATTACTAATATGCAATTTCTGTTTCTGTTACAAAATCTATTTTGTCTATTTGTAAATAAAACCATTTTTAAATGTACTTACTAAATCTCTTATTTTTCTGTAATATATTCTTTCTTAAAACTTAGTGGGTATGTCATCAAGAGAGTTAACAAACTTAATTAGAAAAGAAATGATGTGTGACCTCTGGAAGAAAAAACTTTAAAATTTAGAATAACTGTACTTTTTCAATGTCTACATATATATTGAAATATTTAGCTGTGTTCCTTATTCAAAATAATACTCATAAAAATAAAAATACTTATAAAAAATACTTCATATAGTCAAGAGTCCTAAAGCTTTTCAGAGTAATACAACTGAAATCACATAACATATCAGATCTGTAAGTTAAGTGGAAATTCTTATATTGAGCAAAATATTTTTAGCAAAATAAAATTGATTTTATGGCAATCCGAGCAAAATTATTTTTCTGGATTCTACATCCATATTTTACATAGGTGTGTGTGTGTATGACTTTATGTGGACAATAAAGTGGCAGTATCACACTCTAGACAAAAGAGATAATTATATCTTTTTTTAATGGACCTGATATAAGTTTCATTTGTTTAGCTTTTATTTTTTTCCATTGAGGTATTTTTCTCATGTTTTATTAAATATAAAATTTTTGTTAATCTTTAAGAAGTCAATTAGCTTTACTCTTTTCAATCTAATTTTTAAGATCAAAGTAGCGTATATGTCCAGTTTAAAGTTTGCTAGTTTTACAAGGTTTATAACAAAATGTAACAGTACTCTGTCCCTTTTCTTCTCACCTCCCTGTTCTTATTTTTTAGAGCAACCACTTTCAACATTTTTAGCTACTTTTTTCATTGACTTAAGTATTTTTAAATACCTTCATTTTCTTAATGTTCCTGTTTTGCATAATGTCTTCTGATTTTCTACTGTGGAACATGGGAATAATTTTTTAAATCTTGTTTTCCTGTCTTTTCAATGGATATATCAATTTTCAGTTAAATTAATATTTAATGTTGAAATTATAACTAAAATATTACTCATCATTCATTACATTTTATTTCTTTAAAAATGTTTTATTTTTCCTGCAGTTAATAATTGATGCACTTTCTGTCCTTTTTTACCCCATCCATTCTAAACTATGAAAAATGTAGACTTCTCAAAAACTTTACAAAAATCAGGTATCGTATCAAAATTTTATTTTATTTTTGTTTTTTGGAGATATTCCTCACATAACTGTGTTATAGCTGTCTAGCTTCTTGTTCTGATCAGGATTGCTTGTAATTCTACTATACATTGTCATGCATAATTTCTCTTCACTGTCAGCCTGAAAAGTCTCGTTGCTTATTTTATCTTGGATTTCCTCCCCTTTGATTTCATGTCTTCAACTTTTTTAGTTTTCTCTCTCACTTTACATCATTTTATAACTTCCAGAGAAAGATTTTGTGATTGGAGGTATATTTTTGACATTATGTGGTCTGAAAATGCTTTTATTCTAATTTCACATTTGATTGATAGTTTGACTGGGTATATAATTATAGGTTAGAAATATTTATCCCCCTCAAATTCAAAGTATTTTTCCGTTTTCTTTTAGCACTCAGTTGTTGAGAAGTATGGTGCTAATATTTTAGTTTTCACCCACTTTTTTATTTTTTTCTTTGAATAAAGCTTTTAGGGGTTTCTTTTTGTCCTCAGTGTTCTGAAATTTTACATTGATATGCTTTGCATTCAATCCTTTTAAATTTAATACATGAAATATTTAGTAGACCTCTTCAATCTGGTGACTCATGTTCTTTAGTTCCATGGTATTTTCTGATTACTGTTTTCTCTGATGATTCTATTAGTTTTCTGCTTTGCATTTCTGGAGTTCCTATAATATGAATATTAGAACAACTTGGTGGGTCCACTAATTTTCTTGTCATTCTTCTCTAATTTCCATCCTTTTGTCATTCTTATTCTACTTTGTGAGTGAGATTTCTTTATCTTTCTCTTCCATTTTCTTTATTAGATATATTAATTCTGCTTTTGTTTTTAATTTTTACAGTTACTTTTTATAATATCCTGTTTTTGTTTTAGGTTTACATTTTTTTCTGTTGTTCCCCCTTGGTTTCTATCTTGATTGTCTATTCCTATTTGTAAATGAGGCTTTTAAAAGTCAATTGTATACTTCTTATTCAAGAGGAGAGCTTATTCATTAGTAAGCTTCACTGTATTGTCATGTATTCATTTTTAATCATTTTATTTGGAATATATATTAAACTATACATGTATATTCATATATCTTTATCTTTCTATCTCTGTCTCTGTCATCTGTCTTATGTTTATATCATCTAATGTTTATATGTCAAACTGAGAGTATCTTATTTTGTACCTGTGAACTTTCTCAGAGAGGAATATTCTGAACTCCTTTCTAGTAGGCTTCTGGCATTGTTAGAACTAAGTAGGGCAGTAATGTGTGGAGAGGGATAAGAATTACTTTTGAGTACATACACATTCACTAGCCATTTACTTATTCCCCATTTTGTTTTGTTTTGTTTTTAATGACATCCTTGTTTCATTGGATCCTCAGACTAGAAGCTTCTTACAAAACTGAGTCCATTTGCCAGACAGGTCTGCAGCCATCTGAAGGCTTGCCTTGGGATGGCTCCCAAGATGTTTCATTCACCTTTACTAGTTGTTGGCTAGAGACATTGCTTCTTAACCCTCTAGGCCTTTGCATGCTTGAGTGTCCTCGCGATGTGGTGCCTGGCTTCTGCCAGAATAAGCAAGCCAAGAAAACAAGACAAAAGCCACAATGTCATCTATGACCTAGCCTCAGATGCCACACTTCTTCATTTCGACAGCATTCTATTTGAGACATCAGCTAGTTCTATTCATTATGGGAGAGGGTGCACATGAGTATGAATTTCAAGAGGCAAGAATCACTGCAGGTCATACGAGAAGCTGGCTACCACACTGGCTATTTACGCAGCCTCCCTCATTTATTAGGTTACTCTTTCTTTGTCTGCTATGGCTGCTCTAACAAAGTACCATAGACTGGGGTCTTATTAACCACAGAAATGTTTTTCTCACAGTTCTTAAGGGGAAGTTCAAGATTGAGGCACCTGCAAATTGGGTGTCAGGTGAGGTAACTGCTTCACATGTGGCCATCTTCCCATTGTGCCCTCATGTGGCTACCAGGGCAAAGGAACTCTCTTGGGTTTCTTATAAGAGCACTAATGGGTTCTCTTTTATAATTAGCCTTCATGGCCTAATCACCCCCAATACCATCACGTTAGGATTTAAGTTTCAGCGTATGACTGTTTGGGGACACAAATATTCGATCTGTAGTACTCTTAAGCTTTAGTGACTCAGATTGATGCATGTAGATGAACTGCATCTTACAGTGTTCGTTGTTAAGTATCAAAATAAAAGTTTCTTTTTTTTTTTAAATTTTTTTATTGTTTTTGACAGAGAGAGAGAGAGAGAGAGAGAGAGAGAGAGAGAGAGAGAGAGAGATACAGAGACAGAGAGAGAACTGAACTGGGGGAGCTCCCAGTTCAGCATATGGGTCCGCACGGGCCAGGGCCAGGATTCGATCCTCCGTCCCCGGCGCTGCAAAGTGAGCACTTAACCCACTGAGCCATCCCGGCTTCCCCAAAATAAAAGTTTCTTGAAAGCTGTTTATAAAGCTTAGATTAATTAATTCAACAACCTATATACTGTAATTTAATATGTAAAATGAATTCAGTTATTGGTGCACACGTGCTCTACAAATGAGCTAAAATTACCCCTTCAGATGTTAATAAAGGGTACCTACATTGTGGATATGTTGGTGTTTTATCTGGGTAGGCCAAATAATCAGGTGACACCAAAATAGAGACATCTGTTTGGAAGAGCCAGTTCTTTGAACTGCATGACATGTATTTTGGAGGTATTTTCCTATTTAGAAATGTGGATATTAGAAATGTGGTCATAAACATTGGAGACTGCTAAGCAGGGTGAAATTTGAAGAGGATATAGAGATACAGAGGATCTTGACTTTTTTTTTTCTTTAGTATGCATTTGTATTTTTTATCCTTACACTCCAGATAGTCATAATGCTGTGTGAAATATCATTTCAGGGTGATGGATATTTGGCCTCTTTCTTGTTGAGAAATACTTGCTATTATCATGATTACCTTCAAGATTGGTGAATGTTTACTGTTCCCTTACATAATGCTGTTAGAGCTACAGGTTCATTCTTAGAACTTTTAGAATTTCTTAAGTAGGTACATTATTTGAGAGACAGTTGTCATTTTCATTTTAAATCCATTGGAAACAAGTATAATTTGGGTTCTGCTTATTCTGTCTTGCTGTAGATTGGAGAAACATGCAAACGAGGTGCACTATTTTCCATGGTCATTTGATTTTCATTTGAGTGTTTTGAATTTAAAGGGATTTTCCTACATTTTTGTCCAGTCATTTGACACCATGTTTTACTGTGGAAGATTTTTTTTCTATTAACAAGCACAGTTATCAATTGCATATACATATTGCTGTATTGTGATGGGGGTGAATTTCTAGCCCAGTGGAGTTTCTCCTGCCTCCTGCTAGGACAAAATGCATTCTTCCTGTCATATCACAGCCTAAAAATACATTATTTCTGTGGTAGGAATCCATTGCCAAAAAAACCCAGAAAGCTTTTTATGGAACTAAAACAGTTCACATAGGTAGGAAGTGTAAGACTCGCTGCCATATGCTGTCCTCATTCTGAAGCCCTCAATACTAAATTAGTTAAAATTAAACATGTATCCCCATTCCTCTGTAGCATAATTTTTCTGAAAACTGAACAAGAGATTCATAATACCATTACTTTTGCTAGAAGTTGAAGAAGAGTTATTTGGTGAAAGTTCCAATGGAGATTTAAGAAAGGACTGTTGAATTCTGGACTGTGTTTCCATAAAATTTGTTTTGATAGGTGTCATAGGGAGGGGAAAAAATCTGTGAGCATGCAATTTAGAAAAATTATAAATCTGTAAACGTAGTTCAACAAGGTTTCCTTACTGCAGGTGGTCACAGAGCACATGATCATCATGCATCCAGAAGGGAATATTTTATATAAATCGAAGTTGCAGGGAGCTCTTTTTCCTCTAGGAGTATATCAGGAGGTGTGTATGGAACAAATTCTGGAAAACATTTTTTTAGATATTTTTCATTGGTTGCAAACTAAAGTTCACTTTGTTTCTTGATATTTTGATCAAGGTAATGACCTCTAAGTGGTGCATATTATGGACCACAACGCAGTTTACACCAGGGCTTCTCCAATTTTAAAGGGAAACACTATATTAATGGTTATGTTAATTTGGGATGGACCTGAATATAATATGCCTGAATCTAAAATTAAATTTAATTAGCTCTATATATTAGATGCTGTGCACTTTGCTTACTGACTAAGCTAAAATTTAATGCATTGAGATTTTGAATTTCTTTTTATGAACTATATACTTCAGTATCATTAAAAATATTGATGGAATGAATCAACTGCGCTTATTTTATGCTAGGCGGTGTGCTAAGAGCTTTAGAACATGAGCTTGTAAATGATGACATTGTGGTTTAAATACACTCAGCAGGTGGTCCAGGCTTCCACTGGTTGTAACTGAAGCAAGGACTCAAATCCAGCCCAGCCTGGCTTCACACAAGCTGTGAACTACCTCTTAGCAACAAATATACAAAGGAATAGAATGCCAGAAATTTGTTGTTAAATCTCATTAAAGAAAGAATAGCCAAATTTATGTGAAAATAATGGGATCTTAACTGATTTTTAAAAAAGATGATCTTAATTGAATTGTAACAATGTAGTCACTCAGAATTATCTCTAGGGATGACATTGGCTTTAATGTTAGTGATTAGAAAGTAAATATCCCTGAAATAAAATAAAGTACATTTCTAAGAAAATTGGTTTAAGCACATAAAAGTATATTTTAGCAGAGATTGTTTTTTTCTAAACTTGTCAAGTTGGCATTTCTTAGAAAGGCATTATAATGAAAAGGGCCTTAGATTTTTTTTAATAACCGTTCTACTCCTTACTAGATAATCGTATTTTGGTCAAAAAAAATTTTTAAACATCACTGAGCCTGAATTTTCTTTAATGTAAAATGGGTAAAGTTGTATGTATTTATAGGATTGTTATAAATCTTAAATGAAAGAACTTATATAAAGTACACAGCACAGGGCAAATAGCCAATAACAAATAAATGATATTTTTCTTCCCCTTTTCTTTACCTTTGTAATATTTTAAATTTTAATTTGACATATGAATTAACTTATTTGATTATTTTTAAAAATATAAAATAAGATATCTGGAACTTTCTACAACTGGATGACATCCTCCTGACAAACTAATTTATAGTTGGAGATCTTTAAAGCCTAGTTGAAAATTGCATTAAAAAACTTTTTTTCTTGATTTTATGATTCATGTTTTTACTCATTTTTTATCAGTATGAACTTATGCTTTTATTATTATGTGTGTAAATATATACATACACAAACATATGAAGAAATAGTTATAGATGTATATGACTGTATGAATATACATATACACACATGAGGGCTACCTGGATGTTTTTACTCATTTAACAGTTCAAAAATGTTCAGAAAAGCTGTTATTAATTCACCTTTGAGACTTAAAATCAATGGCACCTTAGAATCAAAGAAATACAGTAGAAAATATAATGAATAACATAGCAAAATGTTGTACTCTATCAAAAAAGCAACTGTTA
The DNA here is from genome assembly GCA_004027555.1 of Craseonycteris thonglongyai. NCBI lineage: Eukaryota > Metazoa > Chordata > Mammalia > Chiroptera > Craseonycteridae > Craseonycteris > Craseonycteris thonglongyai. The sequence continues at coordinate 9,066 of PVKE010053275.1, forward strand.
TTTTCTCCATTTCATTGAAAGAGCACTGAAGCTTAAAACGCCTTCATGTGTTGGATAGAGAAATAACTTCTGCCTCCTTTGTCAGAGAAAGTCATCTCTACTTTTACTTAATACTAGCCCTTAATTCCACAAAGGACAAATAAAAATGAGCCAAACTGGAAACAAGAAGCTTGTAGAGCAGATTTAAAAACCTTTTACTGGTATGTGTATTTTAAAATTTTGACATGAACTAAAGAATAATGAATGTATTTCTCAAAGGCCTTTAGAAACAGATATCTGTAGGATAATCTATTTAGAGAGGCAGTTGGTCCTGAATGGTTTGTGTGATTTTTATAATATTTTTGACAAATAAAAAGCTGTAGTAAATACACAGGAAATTTCCGTCTATGTAGTGGCCCAACATTAGAAACAGAATGTATAAAGGAAAATCTGACCACTGGAGAAATATACATTGAGTGATTATATCTTAGTGCAATCCTATCTGTTGCTTTGGTCATATAAGGTTACATTTTCGAAGTTACTGTATATGATTCAAAGCTTCCTTTTCTCTGTATCAGGTATAGACTAACCTAGGTTAATGAAAAAGCAAGGGAGGACATTAGCCTCCCAGGATGGGATAATGACATTCATTCTGCCTTGAAGGATGTAATCAATCTTTATTGAAAAGAATCTAGACTGAAGACATGCAGGGTTTTTTGAACAATCCTATCTCATTACATTTTGCATTTATCTGCCTTCTTACTTCTCTTGGTCATTGAAGATTCTAATCATTTACTTACAGTGAATTTTTTTTTACAAAGGAAGATAAATGAACTTATAATATTAAATTGCATCCTTTTTTCTTTATTTTATTTGGATTGCTGTAAAGATTTAATGTTGAGCTCTTTTTTCCCCACAAGTAGGTGGTTTGATGTGTTTGTTTTCTCTTTGAAAAGGCCCAGTAACATTTATTTTTTTATTTTTTTATTTTTTTATTGTTAAATTTAATGGGGTGACATTGGTTGGTAACAATCAGACAGTTTCCCAATGGA
>PVKE010053276.1:0-10095 GCA_004027555.1 Craseonycteris thonglongyai
CAAATTAAGTAATTTTATTGAGATCACTTCCTACTGATACCAAATGTATTTTCTCAGCATATGAGAATATACACTTAGATATATATATATTTTTTTACCTTTAGAAAATTTTTTATTCTAATATTGCCTTCCTGTTAAAATAGATATTGGTATGAAGTCAAATGCTAGTGTATTAAGACAAATCCTCTCAGGAAGGAGGAGAGAAATTTTTTAATATTATTCTTATTAAAATTTTGTATTATGGTATTTATAATGAATGTAGCATGACATTGAATAAAGTTATCACCTCCTCTTTTTCTTCACCAACTTTCCAATCATAGTCCTTGGGATTATATCAATGACAAAGTTCTGTTGTGTAGCCATGGCCATTACTTACATAAAAATTCATAGTAAGAATGGAGTAAAAAAGAATATGGAAATTAGAATACATATTCTTTCCTAAACCTAGAAGAAGAAGAATTTCTTAGATGAACTTTATCAAATTTAATATTTCCTATAGAATCAGCTCTTCTAAAATATAACACAGTTTAATACATACATAGGGTTTCAAAAAATTTATACACATCTTAAGAAAGAAAAAACTGTATCCAAATTGTAATAATATATACCAATAACAAAAAATGAATACAAGTCACATTTGATTTCAGCAATTATAAGAAGTGCTCATGGCAGTTACCATCAGTGTCCAGACATTTCTGATTATAGTGAACTACTAGAGCAGCATTGACCAAAGTATCCACTTGTATCGCTGCCCATGCCATTTCAATTTACCACATGTCTCTATTATGAATGTGTGCTATTAGGCATGTTGGAGGTTCTGTTTCATACTCACACCTACACTGTAGTACTTCCAGAACATTCTCAAATTTCAAATACCACTTCAAAATGGTCTGTGTTCTCCCATTGACAACCATGCTTCTGCCATTTTCTTTGACTATCCTGCTTATCTCATGGTGGTGCTAGCATGCATTTGATTAATGCCAGATTTTGAGTGAATGCCATACTACACATTGCTACTGTGATTCAATTCAACTTCAAAAAGTAATACATAGATAACATCTCTTAAAATGTATATATATTTATTGGAACACTGGGTATTTAACCAAATTAATTGTAATTGGGTCAAATTATTTTACACATTATAGCTTTTATTTCCATTTTCCAAAAATACATAATTCAATCAGTCTCTAAGGAGCTACAAAGCTTGCTAGCAGAGACTTTGAAGGAAACATTGAGCTTCTTAATTAAAATCTGAAATTACATTTTATAATAGCCTAAGTGTTTAGGTGGTTTCAAGTGTAACATTGGAAGGATTCAGGTAAGAGAATGATGAGCATATGTTGTAAATCGTAAAACTCTACATACTTAAATAAGGCATTATTAATTACTAATAACTACATTACTGATGTCAAGGGCAACACTTAACAGTTTACCCTCTTGCTTTTTGTCACTTCTCCTATTTTATTTACAACTTCTAAAAATCCAGACTTTGATGTTTATGTTGTAATTTAGTAAAACACCTTGGTATTTACAAATATCACTGAAAATAAATTTAGAATATTTTGGAAACAAATGATACTACATGTTTAATATAACTAAGGCTCCCTTTCTCTTTTTATTATTTATCATGATTTTCCAAGTTCAGCTGGCTTGTTCAGTAAAACAACATATTTTGTTTCTAATTAAAAATAAAAATAAAACTAGTTGAAATAATGGATTTATTTTCTTCCATTTGCTATGTTTTATATATGCTTCTTCTTTAGACATATTGAGATATGAATGCATTAACATTTCCTAAGTTTTTAACCAATGCAGATTTTTATAAGACTGGCGTATCCTCTTCCCCACATATTTTTTAAAACAGTTTTGCAACCATCTTTCCATCTACTCCAATTCACGGATCAAACACTTGGGACAGATTCAATGCAAAAAGTTTGTCATATTTTTATAAAAGAATATGTACATTTTATTTTTGTTTTTATTTCAGATGCTATCTGTAACATCTTTAGTAGGATTCTTGATAACAAAATGTTTGACTAGTATGAGGCAGTTATGTTTTATGCAGAGTCTGTCTTGCCAAAATGTTTGCATAATTCAAAACATATGCAATTTAAGACACATCATGACAAAATGGTGAATATTTCTGTCTCCTAGTATACAGAATAGTGTCACATAGCATTAATATAAACATAGTTTACAATCATTTCTTATTTCTCAGCTTTAGAATTATGTTAATCCAAAAAACTTTTGCATTTCCAGGATTCTCATAGTTCAATCTTTGTCAATGAAGTACGATTTATTAATATATATTTTTTAAATGTATAAACACAATGTTCCCCAAAGAATATTCAAATATATAAAATGACATGGCAAGTAAATAAAATAAAATTATATTTGACTATAAGATTAAGGTGTCTCTCTTAAAACTAAAAGCATGGTGACATAAAAACTATCTCACAAACTTTTATTCTTTATTTGCAACTTTTGGTATGATGGAATACCTAGCAACAAACTTTCTATTCTGCTGCAAACAACTATGAAAGTTACAAAACTATTAGGAAACAGAATGTGATAGGTAGAATAATAGCTGCCTCAAAGTGTATATAGCTTAATTTCCAGAACCTGGGGATATATTATCTTACATGACAAAAAGAGAATTTGAAGGTGAAAATAAGGCTATACACATTGATAAGAGAGAATATCTTTCTGGATTACTTGGGTAGGCTCAATCTGATTATGTTAATTCTTAAACATATAGAACCTTTATAAACTGGGTTAGCGAGATGAGACAGAAAAGGAAGCAAAAGAGGAGAGAGATGTGATGTGAAGACTCAGCCCATCGTTACCAGCTTTGAAGGTAAAGGAGAGAAGCTATGAGGTTACTTTAAGAATGCTGGAAAAGGCAAGGTAATAGTTTGCTCTCTAGACCTCTAGAAATAAACACAGCCCTGATGGTACTTTAATTTATCCCAATGAAGCCCATGTCAGACTTCTTACCTACAGAACTATGTTAAAATAAATGTGTACCATTTAAGCTACTCCATAAATGGAATGTGTCATAGCAGCACTAGAATGTTAATACAGAATTTGTTATCTAGAAGAAAGTACTACTGTAACAAATACCTAACAGTATGGAATTGGCAATGGAATTAAGCAGTGGTCAGAGTTCATAAAAATGTTAGGGACATAAAAGAAGTATAAAATAACCTTGAACAGATTATTAGTAGAAATGTGAGCATTTATGACTGCCAGTGAGGGCTTATAAGACAATGAGGAGTGTTGTGGAGAAAAGTTTAATTACGCTAGAGAAATCCTAAATCATTTTGGACTAATATAATAATTAGATAGATATTAAGGTCGTTTCTGAAAAAATTCCAGGAATAAGTGAATAACATGTTATTGGAAACTGGAGGAAAGAGTATACTTCTTATAGAGTAGCAGAAAACTTAGTGAAATTTTATCCTGCCTATAGGTGAGAGCAGAATATTTTTAATTGTTAAGTTTATTGGGGTGAAGTTGGTTGATAACCATCAGAATTTTAAAGCAATGAATTTGGATATTTGATATTTCAGAGAACAGTGTTGAAGGTGAGATTTTTTTATATTTTTTTCCTGCTTATAGCAAAATGTAAAATTAACAGAGATAAATTGATTAACATGAAACCATGATATGATGATCTGGGAATTTCTCAGCCTACCCAAAGGGCAAAAGATGCTAAACTAAAAGTCTTCATTAAAAGAAAAGAGCGTTCTCAATAAAAAGCCAAAGCTGGAATCATATAGTATGTAACCTTTCCAGATTGATTTTCTTCACTTAGTAATATGCATTTAACTTTCCTCTACTTTTTTTTCTTTTTCTTTTTTCTCCTATATGACATTCTGGAAAAAGGCAGAACTATGGAGATAGTAAATAGCACTGCTTGCCAAAGGTTGGGAAGTATGAGAAGAAAAAACCAGGTGGATCACAGAGGACTTTTTAGGGCAGTGAAATTATTCTTTGTGATACTGCAATGGTGAATACATGTCATTATACATTTGTCCAAACCCATAGAGTGTATACCACCAAAAGTGAACACTAGGATAAACTATGAACTGTGGGAGGTTATGTTGTGTCAAGTAGGTTCCTAATAATTGTAATAAACATACCACTCTGGTGATGGATATTGATCATGAGGGAGGCTGTATATGTGTAGAGACAGGAGTATAGGAAAATCTCTGTACATTTAACTCAATTTTGCTGTGAAACTAAATGTGCTCTAAAAAAATAAGCCTTAAAACAACAACAACAACAACAACAACAAAGCTTTGCTCAGCTTTTTGCTGATAATTCTTAAAAATTATAAGCTCAGAGTATTCAGCCACACATTTCAGTCATCTCAGAGGAAATCAAAAATAGAGAGAGGATTATGGAGAGAAGATCTGTGGAGGAGTCCCTTATCTAATGGACTGAATCCGGTGATATACATGGGATGCCTAGAATGTCCTTGAGAATTTTATATCAGAAATATAGCCAGCTAGGATGAAAAGGAAAGACAATAGCAAATGAGAAAAAGTGCTAGATCCTCCAAAATTATACAAGCAAGAAACAAATGGATAAAACTACTCAGCTGCAGACACAGCCTACCATTCATGGAAAAAGAAAGGTGTTTTAGAAGTTAGAGAAATGAGCCTAGATCAGAGTTTCAAACTCAGAGGACAGAATTACAAACTACAGGGGATTATTCCCAACCTTTGAAACCTAATAATATTTGCCTGGTGGATTTTGGAATTACTTGTAATCATTAACTCTTTTTTTTCCCTCCCTTTTTGAATCATAATGCCTATACTACTGTCCTGGGTCTGTCAGATTGTTGAAATGTAACTTATGTCTGTTCACCTGTGTTGTACTTCTACAGAAATCTAAATGATAAGTTTGCTTTGTTTGATCCACTATTGCACAATTGTTTTCAGACATTGGACAATAGGCAGTTTGTGAGTGTAATTTCTGAGAGAAGGAAAACACACACACAAAGTAAAGTCCATAAGATTACAGGCTTTCCATCTCAAGGTGAGTAACAAACTGAAGTCCATGGAAATAGACATCACAGAGTGGTCTTGCTGAGCTGAGGAACCTAAAGTCAGATTTTGGGTCTACTGAGATAGCCAGCACAAGGTATGTTAGAAAAGTAGCAAGATGTTCAGAGAAATGTGCTGCAGAAATCTGAATGAGGTTTGCTAAATTGTTGGGTAATTACTAAACTGGGCCTGTGCAAGCTGAAACTCCATGAGACATAACAAAATAGCTACCAGGGAACTTTACTCTGAATAGCAGTTTAGGATGTTTCATATTTTGGGGAAAACCAAGTTTAGAATGACTCAGAACAAAGAGACTTTGCAAAACACTTGATATTCATTTGAAATACTGGAAATGCTGTGTCTTAGGAGTAGCATTACTCTAGCATTCAAATGAGAGTTATTTTGTATATGATCTAAAATTGCTTACAAATATGACTTGAGGGGATGCTGGGGCGGCTCAGCAGGTTGAGCTCTCTCTTTGCAGCTCCAGGGTGAGGGTTGAATCCAGGCCCCTCACCCAGCAGACGGTGGTGTGCTTCTCATGTGTGTGTGGGTCCCCAGTTTGGTTCTTGCCAGGGTCAGCTTCCATGTAGGAGCCACTGGATTCGGCCCTGATTCAGCCCCTGGATCATGAGGGCGTGACTCCAATGTGGGAGGCCCCCAGCCCAGTTCCCACCCTGTGTGTCTCCAAACCCACATGTGTGGAATGAAACTAAGTTGAAAACTAATGACATGCAACTATGGAGACTGCTCTGGGCTCTCCCCCTTCTCTCTGTCTCTCTCTCTCTCTTTCTGTCAAAAACAATAAAATACATCTTTAAAATAATTTTTAAAATATTACTTGAAAATATTGAGTTACTTTGTTAGTAAATTAACTGCTTGTCAGAATAAACTCTGGAATCTTTATAGGAAAATGCAATGTCTAGATATCAACAGTAAAATATCAACAACATTCAGCATAAAACAAAAACTTATTTTAGAGGTGGAGTAGGAAAACAATAATCATAACTGGAAAAAACATCAATCAATTGAAATACACCCATATGTAAAAAACATGTTGTAATTAGTGGGCAAGTACTTTAAAATTACTATTCTAAAAGTGTTTAGGAATTTAATGAAAAGGATGGGCACAAGTGAGTAGATTAGAAGTACCAATTAAGCTAATAAATGAAAATTCTAGAATTGAGAAACTCAATTTATAAAATAAAATATTCACCTCCTGGACTTAATAGTACATTGGCCACTGCAGAAGAAAGGATCAGTGAATATGAAACAGGGCAATAAAAGGCATCCAAACACAGATATAAAAAAGGTTTAAAAGAATGAACAAAGCCTCAGTGACCTGTGAACAATGATAGATGGTCTCACATACTTATCTGAAGTCTCAGAAGAAGAAAAATTGAGAAGAAAATATATTTTAAAAATCAGGGGAAGCTGGGATGGCTCAGCTGGTAAAGTGCTCACTTTGTAGCCCTAGGGACTGAGGATTGAATCCCAACCCCGGTCTATGTGGACTCATATGCTGAACTGGGGTGTGCTTCCCATGTGGGAGGCCCCTAGTTTGGTTCTCTTCCCCTGGTTCAGCTCCTGGCTCAAGGGTGTGTGCCTCTCATGAGGAAGGATCCCAGTCCAGTTCCCGCCCTGTGCAGCCCCCCGCCCACCTGTGTGGAATAAAAACCATGTTGAAAAACTATGACATACAACTATGAAAACTGGTCTGGACCCTCCCCTCTCTCTTTTTCTCTCTCTGCCTCTGCCTCTCTCTGTCTCTGTCTATATATGGTTTAATAAATAATATATATGATGTCCATATATGATTTAAAAAATCAATGGCTGAAAGATTTTCAGAGTTGTGGAAAATATTTAATTTAAAGATCTAAAAATCTCTTTTCTAAACCTTATTAAAATGAAGAAAATATGCAAGATTACAGTTAAATTACTTGAAAATGAAAGTAAAGACAAAAGCTTAAATTCATCTAGAGGGTGAAAAGAGATGCACAATATACAGAGGATCAATAGTAATTATGACCATTGACTTCTTATCAGAAAATAGTACAAATTAGAACAAAACAAATGCCATCTTTAAAGCAGTGAAAAAACAAAGAATTGTCTATCTAGAATTATTTATGTAGTGTAAGCATACTTAATAAGTGAAGGGAAAATAGAGATGTTTTCCAATAAAAACAAAAGTTCAGATAACTTTTTACCAATAGAAACACTATAAAATATGTTAAATCAATTTAAATTAATGGAAAATGACTCTGGGTGAAAATTTAGATCTACACAAAACAAGGAAATGTATTACAAATAAAAAATTTATCAATAAATTTAAAGTAAGTTTTTTTTTATTTTTTAAATTTAATGAATTGCTTCAATCAAAAAATAATAATCACTTGCAGCTTTTATAAGATATGTAAAAGTAAAATGTGTGACATAATTAGCTCAGAATATGGGATCAGGGTAAATAAAAGAATCCTATTTTTAGGTTTCTCCATTATGCATGAATGCATGATAATTATTAATATGCTGTTGTAAGTTAAGGATGCATATTATAATTTATATATTAACCAATAATAAATACAAGAAATATGCATAACTAAACATCAGTGGAGAAAACAAAATTAAAAAAAAATCTCAGTTCATGCGAAAGAAGTTAAGAAAGGAGATAAAGAATGAAATACATCCAATCAACCAAACAAACAAATCCCAAATGGGCTAAATAAGAAAGAAATAGTGATTTGTTATACTAATCATATCAATGAAGTACAAGTCTTTGTGAGAAGAGCTAACTATAACTTTGACAAGGACAAACACTCAAGTGCAAATATTTTTTTCTAATTTCTTATGTCAAAAAACAAAAACAAAACAAAAAAACAAACAAAAAAAGAAAGCTACAACACACTCACACAAAACAAAAAAGAACAACAGCAATGGAAAACTTTTGGAGCACAATGATAAAATTTATACACCATATTTACTATTCATATTTTTCTCATCTGTGTGGAGGTTACCATCACTTTCATCAAAATGCTATATTTCATCCTTTGGGGTTGGGTCACTGCAAAGGTAAATATGCCTTCCTAAAAGGTAGATTCCTTAAGATCAACATATAGGAGCCAATTCATACTGCTGAATAAACAAACTAGAGGGATTTTGTAGAACTAATGGTTTCAGTTCCTTCCTGTTATTTTGAAGCTTCTAAAATTTACTAATAGCAAGAGTTACATATACCAGGACATAAAAATAACTGCTTGGACTATATTATACAAATAGGTTAAACTCCACTTCCATGATGAGTTTTCACTCTGTAAGACCCCTCCCCCCCCCACTTCCCCCAACATATTCTGGCAACATTAGACACTGGTGGAATGTTAAAGTGTAAAAACAGAACAGGACATCGTATGAGGGAAATATCAAATATTTATCCTTCTGCAACCTCTGGAATTGTAGAAAGAAAACAATTTTCTTTGGTAGTAAGAGAAATTTCTTATTGTACTGACATGAAACCTGACGTAAGTTTAAAGCATAATCATTATTTTTTTAATCACATTGAAACTAAAGAGCCCCCATCCATGTAACATGCAGTGACTGGAAAATGAAAACTAATGTTGGACAACCCCATTTTGTCTTAGAAAGTTGGCCTAAGTTATGACCTGTTTTATTCTTGACTGCTCTGGTGTCTTCTCTTGAGTCCGGGATCCCTCGTTGCTTGCCATCTATAGTTCATGTTACGCTCATTTGGCTTAGTCTGTTTTGGTAGCCTATTTGAGCTACACTTTTTGGTTGTTCTCTTGGTTTTCATCTCTATGTGATTTCTCGTTTTCATTTTGTCAGGGGCTTTATTTGTGAGACACCTGTCAATTTTAGACCCATGAAACTCTTCTATGGGGGCTGATCAGTGCTCTTCACCAAAAGGTAAATATTGACTAGAGAATGAGAAATCTAAGTGTGGAGTGGAAAGATAGTTCCAGGACTGTAAAAGTACACAACCAAGGAGGGATGAAGCTGTTAGATAAAAAAGTAAACAGAAAGAGTTAGGTAGTAGCTCTGACATGGTTGGAGGACTGGATATACTGGCCTCTACTTCGTTGAAAACATACTTGAAAAGGTATCTCAGAGTTAGAACTATTCAAAATTCCAAAGAGTTTCAGATTATATCAGCACCTTTCCAGAGTAACTTATTGTAAATAATTTGGGTAGGGTAATGCTTGGAGAGGAGGTGGAGTGGGAAGTAAAATTTGCCTCTTTTTGTTTTTCTTTTCTTGTTTCAGTTTCAAAAGCCAAAAATGAGGAAGGAGAGGAGAGGAGTGGAGAGGAGAGGGGAGGGGAGGGGAGGGTTGTCAATGAGCCAAGTTGTTTTTTTTCTTGTCCACACTAATTATTGTGTTATACTGCCTCCTAGGCTGTAGAAGAGAGCAAAAGCTAATAAAATTTTCTAAACAAAAAAGATGGATATCAAGTTGATTTATCAGGAAGAGAATTGTTTACTGAGAAGGGATAATATGGACAGAAGCAGCATGTATGTTGTTCATTGCATTTGTTCACTTTTTATGTCTATATTTCTTTAGCCTACATTGTTTTGTGCATAGATGTGAATGTTTAAGACATTATTTCCCCAAATATGCTCTTTGGGATATTATTTCTACAGCATGTTAACAGGTCAAAACAGTGAATATAGCAAGGTTAAAATATGTGTGTGCAGGGTCAGACAAAGGGAGGGAGGTTTTTAGAGAATTCACACAGCCTTTATTTATTTATTTATTTATTTTTTTAATATTATTATATTTGATTGTTAAATTTAATGAGGTGACATTGGTTGGTAACAATCAGACAGTTTCCCAATGTACTACTCCACATCACATCACCCATGCATCGCATTATGTGCCCACCTCCCAGAATCAGGTCCCCCTCCAACCCGATATATCTGGTGCCCACTCCCCCCTCCCCACACAACTCTCCCTCCCCCCTCCACCCTCCTCCCTCCTCTCCAGGTAAACACCAAACCATTGAGTGTGTCCATAATGCTGGTGCCCTCTCCCAC
>PVKE010053277.1:0-10095 GCA_004027555.1 Craseonycteris thonglongyai
GGGAAAATGGAACAAAGGAGTTTGGAACAAGACAAATTTCCTAGTTGTGTGACCTTGGACAACTCACTTGAAACTCTAAGGCTTAGCTGTTTCACCTGTAAAATGTATATTCTCTACCATGACAGGGTCAACCTAATGGGGATGATGAACAGGGTGAAATGAGTGTGGCATGCTCAGTGTGTCCACCCTCATGGGGCTGAGTGGGCATTGAGGTCATTGCTTCACCCTCCATCCTGACTTAACACACTCTCTTTCCTGAAAGGGAGGTTCCCTGTGGTTAGCAAGGGGAAGGGAGGTCAGCACAAGGGAAGTGAGAAGGGGAAGTGACAAGAGTGTGTGGAGAATTCAGGAGTGAACTGGGGATAGCCACAGTCCCAGGGGCCCTGCTAGGGACACCTTCAGGGACTGGGGAGGTGGTGGTTGATAATGAACTGGACTGATCTTGTTCTATCAGAGTAACTTGGGTAGGTGACATCCTTGAGCCTACATTACAGGGTTTGTGGCAAAGATTGGAAGTTAAAAAAATTTTTAAGGGGAAGCTGGGATGGCTCAGTGGGTTAAGCGCTCACTTTTCAGCCCTGGGGACTGAGGATTGAATCCTGGCCCCGGCCTGTGTGGACTCATATGCTGAACTGAGGTGTGCTTCCCATGTGGGAGGCCCCCAGTTTGGTTCTTGCCCCCTGGTTCAGCCCCTGGCTTGAGGGGGGAGGCCCCAGCCTAGTTTCTGCCCTGAGCGGCCCCTGCTCACCTGTGTGGAATGAAACCATGTCAAAACTGATGGCATACAACTATGGAGACTACTCTGGGCCCTCCCCCTTCTCTCTGTCTCTCTCTGCCTGTCAAAAACAATAAAGTAAATCTTTTAAAAAATGTTTTTAAGTCCTTAGCACAGTGCATGGCATATTATAGACAGTCTGTGTTTGTTAAATGCATTTATTCAACATTTATCAAGCACCTATATGGTGCCAGAAGATGCTGTTCTTGGCATTGGATGGAGCAGAGAATAAGACAACCCAAATCCTGGTCTTCAAGGCTTATGCTCTAAAAGAGACAGATAGCAAATGTCAACTGTCTCACAGAGGCCTTCCCCAGTGACCCTTTTTGTATGGCACCCGTCACTCTCCAGTCTAGCAGCTCTCAAACCTTAGTGTGCATCTGAATCATCTGGAAGGTTGGCTAAATCAGATTGCTTGGCAGCACCCCCATGTATGATTTCTGATTCTGTAGGTCTGGGGTGGGGCTCAAGAATGTGCATTTCTAACAGGTTCTCAGGTGACAATGATGCTTCTGGTCTAAGGACCACACATTAAGAAGCATCATTCTAGTCCCTGACCCCTGTCTTCCTTTGCAGGTCTCATCTAGAAAAACTATTCTATGTGGTCCTTATTTTACTGTTAATGAGTTCCTCTTCAACCCATTTTCCATGCAGGTAAAACTGAGTTCCATGGACATACTATCTTTTTATAAGCCCCAATGAGTGAAATGCCAGAGCTGCTTTAAAAACAAGACTCTTTTAAAATAACAATAAGGAATCTAAGAAAGATAGAAAGGCAATGTCATTTCCCCTGCATTCACAGAGGGAGAATACCATTCTACAAATTAAAACAAAGTAAAAGAATTTAATTAGGTCAGGCTTAACATTAAAACAGAACTTTCTCAAGAATATTACTCTTGTTTTATGGGTGATAAGGTGTGCTGACATTCAGATATACCATTTCCTGATAATATAAGCCTGTCTTGGAAAGTGTTGCATTGAACAAAGAAGTCTTGTTATTCTAAGACTTTAGACAACAGCGGCTGTGTTATCCTGTGAAAACAAACTCAAGAAACCTGTCCTTCTGGTTGACTGCTTTATCTAATCACCCGTTGCCCTGGTAATAATGTTATAACTGAAATTTTCTTTGTTCCTAAGTTGTATAAATACTCATAGGACTCCCTGTGGAAAAGGAATGTCGGTGCTTTCATCTTCTCCCACATGTTTGGGCAATAAAATGACTCTGCAGATTTGTTATTTAAACAAAGAGTGAGAGTTTTGTCTCGTGTAATTACTGCACTGCCAGTTTGTATGATGTATTTATCTATTTCTCACCCTCACTCAAATACCAGCTCCATAAGGGCAGGGATTTTTGTCGGGTCTGTTAACTGCTGTGTCTGTAGGGCTCAACAAACATCTGTTAACTGCAGAAATAAATGAAATAAACAGTATTTTAGAGATTCTGTGAAGTGCCAAGAGGAAGAGTCTGTCTGGGTTGGAGGTAAAAATGTGGGTATCATGTGGGTGGGGATAAACAGTGCTTCAAATGCCCGGACTTGGACCACAGCTCATGAGAAGAGGGAAGAGAACCCAAGCAAAACCCTGGGGAACTCCAGCATTTCCAGTTTTGGAGAACTGAGGGGAAATGGAGCACAGGGGTTGAGGAGGAGGGACTTGCAGAGAAACAGGGCAAACAAACAGGGCTTTCTCACGTGCCTAGCATGTTTGATTCATGGTCTCTCATGCAGTCTCATTAGTCTTGATCATTTCCTCACTTTTTTAAACATAGTTACACAGTTCTGGATTTACAGCTTCTATTGCAGTCTCTTACGAACAGGCTCATACTCTTACTCAACCACACAGCCTCTCAGACATTCTCTCAGTCAGTCAGCCACTCAAGGAGTCATTTTCTCTGTCACTGATTCTCAGTCTTACGATTGTTTTCTCCTAACAATTCAAACACATGATCTGTCTTATAGTCTTTCTCATTCAGCCATTATTACCCATATTTACTCTCACCAGTCAGTTTTTCACATGCACACAGTCACATCTTTTGATGTTTCAACCACTTAAGGTATCAGTTTTTTACATAGTCACCGATTTACAGCCACCAATACCTTCTCATGAAGTTTCTTGCACACAAAATCACCATTTCTCCTAACTCTTCACACTCAAGTCCCCATTTAACATACCCACAGCCTCTGATTATAGCTAAGTTTCACACACATACACAATCACATGATATCTCAGACAGTCTTAGTCACCTACTCTCACATTTTCTTCTCACACAGCTTCCAACATATCAGTCCTTGGTTTACAGCCTTTAAGAAAGTACCTTGCATATCCATGCAATCAGTTCTCAGACACTGTCTCAGTCACCCATTCAGTGTCATGATCACTTTCCCTCAGTTTTTGACATCTGTGGTCACTAATTCACAATTGTTACCAGGCTCTCAAATTTTATAGTCTTTCCTGACCCATCTTAGTTGTTTACACCATCATTTTCATACAGTTAGCTTATCATGTACACTCAAACACAATCACAGCCTTGCCAGTTTCTCACACACAATGATCACATGATCTTTGTCTCATATTCTCAGTTTTTCACAAACATAAAGCCTCCGATTTAGGCTACTGTGAAATGTTTTGCAGATCCACTTATTCACATACTGCTCAGTCATCAATTTTCTTACACAGAGGTGACTGTTACTTACTCCCAGTTGTCTCCCACTGCTTCAGTCGTTCAGTCCCACCATCATTTTCTCTCACACTTTTATAGTCCTTGAACCTATGGGGCTAGACTTAATAACTATAAATCAATCTGCCACTACTCTCTCACACACACACACCCTCATACTCTCCCAGTCACAGCCATTTATTTCTCAATTTTCTGTGTTCTCTAATCTCACATGAACAGTTTTCATATACACAATCCCACATTCTCAGATTTTTGTGTCCCAGGCATCCATTTGGCTTCACAGCCGTTTTCACTCATACATCAACTTCTCATACATACATAGTTTGACAATTGAGTTTGTGAACTTGCTAACCTGCACTTACAGTGGTAGCACTGTACAACTTGGTAAGGTTTCATAATCTTGGTAAATCAGTGTCCCATAGCTGTGTTCATGTCGACATGTGGCGGTGTTTTGCTGAGTAGCGTTCATTATTGTTGTTCCATGATTTTGTATGCTGTTGTGAGAATGCCAAAACTTGAATTAGAGCAATGAACAAATATTAACTCTCTTTTTAAACTGGACAAGAGTGGAAGTGAAATCAGGGACATGTTAGTCTAAGTTTATGGGGATAATGTCATCAAGAAAACAGCAGTGTACAAATATTAAACATTTTTCTGAGGGGAGAGAATGTGCCACTAATGAAGAGAGGTCAGAACGACTAGTAATGAGCAGAACTGACAAAAACATTGTAAAAGTTCACTGAATTGTGCATCATAATTGTCAGTTGACTGTAAGAAGCATAGTAGACCAAGTAAACATCAATAGAGAAACAGGATTTAAAAAAAAAGTTTTATTTTATTGTTTGAGAAATAGAGAGACAGAGACAGAGACAGAGACAGAGAGAGATACAGTTAGGAAAATCTTAACCGAAAATCTTGGCATGAGAAAGGTGTGTGCAAAAATGGTCCTGAAGGAGCTCACTGAAGAACAAAAGCAAAGGAGAGTCCAGTTTGCCAAGACCTTTTGGAGAGGCAAGAAGATGTTTTGGGCCATGTTATCACTGGTGATGAAACATGGGTGTACCAATACAACCCTGAAACAAAGCGTCAAAGTGCATAATAGAAGTCAGTCAATTTTTCATGACCAAAAAAGTTCCATCCAAATCAAGAGTCAAAATGGTGTTGATAATCTTTGTGATATCAAAGGGATCATTCATTACAAATTTGTACCAGCTGGATAAACAGGCAACCAAGTTGACTATTTGGAAGTGCTGAAAAGGCTGTGTGAAAAAGGTAGATGAAAACAACCTGAACTTTTTGCAACTCATGGCTCTTTTATTCATTCATTAATTTATTTATTTATTTATTTATTTATTTATTGACAGAGACAGAGAGAGATACAGAGACAGAGACAGAGAGAGAACTGAACTGGGGGAGCTCCCAGTTCAGCATATGGTTCCGCACGGGCCGGGGCTGGGATTCGATCCCTGGTCCCCGGCGCTGCAAAGTGAGCACTTAACCAACCCACTGAGCCATCCCGGTTTCCCCAACTCATGGCTCTTGTATCATGACAATGTACCAGCTCACACGGCACTGTCTGTGAGGGAGTTTTTAGCCAGTAAATAAAGAACTGGGGATGCCGGGTTGGCTCAGTGGGTTTAGCACTTGGCTTGCAGCCCTAGGGTCCAAGGATCAAATCCCAGTCCTTGCTCATGCAAACCCATATGCTGAAATGGGGTGTGCCCCCAGTTTGGTTCTCAATGGGGCAAGTCTCCTATATGGGAGTCCCCCGGCTCCTGCCCCAGGTGTGCTTCCCATGTGGGAGGCCCCTGCCTCATGGGGGCATGCCTCCCATGCAGGAGGACCCTGGTTGGTTCCTGCCCTGTGCAGCCTCGCACCCACCTGTGGAATGAAAACTATGTATAAAACTAATGAGGTGCAACTATGGAGACTACTCTGGGCCCTTCTCCTTCTCTCTCTCTGTCAAAAACAATAAAAATAAATCTTCAAGACAAAATGAAACAAAAAAACAAACAAACCAATGAACTGGATTGGAACACCCTCCCTACTCACCTGACCTGGCCCCCAGTGACTTTTTTCTTTACCCAAAGAGAAAGAAAATACTGAAAGGAAGACATTTTGATGACATTCAGGACATCAAGGTTAATATGACGATGGCTCTGATGGCCATTGCAGAAAAAGAGTTCCAGAATTGCTTTGAAGGGTAGACTAGGCACTGGTGTTGGTGCATAGTTTCTCAAGGGAAGTCCTTCAAAGGTGACCGTAGTGATATTCAGCAATGAGGTATGTAGCACACTTTCTAGGATGAGTTCACAAACTTAATTGGCAGACGTCATATGTTCCTGTGACTTTGGTTGGTACAACAGCCTTGCATGAATAATTTCACACACAATTCATCTCCCAACACTGAGTCACCTGTTTATATACAGTGAAGCATCTCACCTACACAAAGTCCCTGACAAGCACTACCATACTTTCATGTGCACAGGCTCTCACACCTTGTTTTGATCACTAAGTCTATCTTGCTCACTGGTAGCCTGTCAAACAGTGACTGGGTTGTAGTCCCCACTGCATCCTCAGAAACATTATTTCACATACACCACTAGTTCACTGTACAGTACCTTAATCATTCATTCGTACAGTGATTTCCTGACACACAGCCACAATTTGTCTCAGACACAATGTCAAATTTGTGGTTACAACTTACACTCCCTCACATGACTTCACACATATACACACACTACAGCTTCCCTGTTTCTTTTTCACACCTGGTTATCAATCTGCAGTCTCTACTACTGTTTCTGACATACACCATCATGTTCTCTCTGACAATCAATCTCACACCTTCACTGCCTTTCACACAATCATGCCTGTCACACTATTAGCCCCCGTGACTTCAGGGGAAAAAATGCTAGCAGCCTCCAACATCACCTTTAAAAATATATATTTACAGGAACAATTCCCCATTCTTTGGGACTTAGAAAAAAAAAGATCCATTTTTGGGGAAGTAAAATAAACAGTGGAGACAAGTGTAGCACTGTCCCCCAAAACACCAACCTCCAGGTCCCCAGGCCTGGGTTGGGTTGGTGCTGACAGAAGGTGAGCCCAGGTCGTGTGAACCCACCCTCTCCAGCTTGGAAATCAGACAGGACAGGCTTTATGTCCCCCATTCCTCCCTCCCAACTCCAGGGACACTTAAAGGGTCCTTTATACCCGCCAGCAGGAAATTGGGGGGCTGGGAGGGAGGGAGCTGAAAATACATGTTTGGTATCAAAAATAAACACCTGGGGGTGGCAGGAAGATTGCCCCCCAAATCCCTTCCTTCCCACCCACCCCATCTCAGATATAGGAAGAGATGCCCCCTCTCCCCTATTGAAAAGCCCAGTTTAAAAATAGATTATACTATCAAAATGGCAGGGGGTAGGGACAGGGAGACCTGGAGTACTGGCTGGAGGGGCCCCCCAGACGGGGACCACTCCCCAAAAAACCCTCCATTGGGAGGTAAGAAACAGGACCCCAGGAATGTTGGCAGACACAGGAATGGCTTCTCAGGGGGAGAAGAACAAAAGGGGCATTCATCCCTGGTCAAAAAGGTGGCTGATAAAGAACAGGCTGTCTGAGAGAAAGACTGGGGGGTGGGAATTCCTTTCCAAGGATGTGAGTCTGTCTTGGCCAAGACTCCCAAACCGTTAAACGGCTCAAATTCTTCCTGGACCCTTGGGGATAGCCAGGAATAAGAAAGCACAACAAGCTAGCTCGTCTACCCACACCCCAAAATGGAGACAGGGCTCTCTCAGCTCTCCAAGGGCAGGCTGAGAAATAAATAAAGAAAGGTCCTTCTCAAGCCAGACCCCGATTGCCTCATCTTGGGGGAAAAATGTGGAGTTGGAGGAGATGTCCTCACCACCCAGGGTTGGGCCAGGCTCCTCCCAGTGGCCTTCAAAAAATAAATAAATAAACTGCCCCCACCACTGCAGGAGGAGACATGTAAGTGCGGCCACCGGGGGACTGACCAAGATGAACAAGTTATGTTTTCTGTGGAAGAGTTGCGAGATCCTTATTCCTAAGAATCCCCACCCCACCACGACCAGAGCTCGAGTCTGTCAGCTGAACTATGTTTCTCCTTGAGACGTCTGGCTGGAGAGTTCAGGGCATGAGTGACCCCAGAGGTGGTGGTGGTGGTGGTAGTCATGGCTTCTGGGGCCCTGGGGAGAGCACCACGGGGGTTGAGAGGCCATCCACGCTGATGGAAGGGATGTGCACCTGGGCGCTGCCACTGGATGGAAACTGGGGACAGAAATAGGGAGAGGTCATGGATGGGGGTCGTGCTAGTGTCTCTCACCCTCTCTGAGATGGGGGAGAGGATCCTACCTGGAAGGAGAGCTTAGCAGGACTACGAGGCGCAATAGGACTCAGGGTGCTCCAGAAGTGAATGCTCGGGGGCAGCGAGCTGGGCGTCAGCAGCACCGGGGTCTGTAGGGAAGGGATGGTAGGAGAGCAACTGAGCAAAGGGCTGGTGTGGGAAAGTGGAAGGAACTTGGTTCCAGTCCCACCAGATTTTCCCATTCAGACTTCTGAGGCCACTCCCAAAAGTGCACAGGCCTAGAACATAACTAACTACTAAGGCTATGCCTGTGACATCTCTCAAATTTTACATGAACAATCCCTCCCAGCTCCTGAGAGCCCACCCCAGCCTCATTGGGCTAGATCACCTATAAGACCCCATCTACAAACCTCACAAAGTCATCATCTCAATATCTCAGGGTCAACCTCCAACTTTTATGTCCCACCCCTACACTTCATAGGAAGTCCCCTAAACAAAGCCCAGACCAAAAAAACCCCTCTCAGGTCCCTTCATGACATGCCCTAACCCAGAAACAGTTCCCACACAAGGCCCCTGGGCCTTCAATCCCTGCCCACAAAACTCCCCTGACTGGCCCTTCATTCTGACAAGGGGTCCCTCGGTCTTGTGTGCACGTCATTAATCAAGCCCCATTGCTCCAGCCCAGTGCGGCCAATAGCATTTAAAGGCTGCACCCTCCCACTCAGAAAATCTCATTGGCCCTCGCAGTCTAATGCCTCTCAGCCAGCCCCGTGTCAATCTCATTCCCCTGCAAGCCAGCCTGGCCCCTCCGCAGGCACTCACCAATGTGTGCGTAGGTAGCAGGGATGGCGTTAGCGCAGGCCCAGGTGCCTGCAGATTGGAGCCAGCTCCAGATCCTGGTGTACGTTCGGGTCCTGGCCCACCCAGCAGGCTAGGGCTGAGTGGAAGCTCCAGGTCCCGGGGCTTCCGGCCCTTCTGAGGCTGGGCGATCTCTGTGCTGGTAGCTGTGGAAGTCCCGAGGACACCCACTGGTGCTGAACCCTCCATAATAACTGTGGGCAGCCGGGATGGCAGGCCCTCTGTGGGAGGGTCTGCTGGCTCAGCCTTAGAGGCTTCTGGCACAAACCCTGCCTCCCTACCGGCTGCCGTATCCAACTCTTCTTTGGGCCCTTCCACTTTCACTTCTGGGGGCAGTGGCCGGCCCAACCCAGGCTCCACATTCAGCTCTTCTGACTTAGGGTTCGGGGCCTCCGGTGGGGTCAGGATGACCTGGGAGAGGAGGAGGTGTGTAAGGATTGCTGGGGTAGAGAAGCCAATGACTTCCCTTAGAAAGCGCGACTTGGTACTGACTACACATCTGAACAACTCCAACAGGACTAGGACTTAGCCAAGGAAGTTGGGCTTCTTCTGGGGTAGCTTCTCCCATCTGGAGGCAGGGTGGCCCCTAGTGGTGGGGTGGGACTCCCAGGGAAACAGACAGTCATGAAAGAAGTGGTTCTAAAACATTTGCTTTATGGACCACAGCATCTGGAAGCTAGTTAAAAATGCACATTCTTGGGTCTATTCCTAGACCCACATAATCAGAAACTCTGGGGGTGCACTATACAACCTGTGAGTTAAAAAGCACTGAACCAGTGCATTAAGCAAATACATATGTTCAGGTCATGAACTATAATACAAGTTGGGTGTATTACTCATTACAGCTCACGTGATCTTCCTTCTCAGTACTAGCACTGCTTACCTCCCCAAACCTTTCTCCAAGGGGAGTTCTGTGCCCCTCCTTGCACCTTCTCTCCTTTCATAGGACATTTATATCTCTTCTACCCCAGCTCATTTGGGAATTGTACATCCCTCGACTCACTGAATTTCCATAGTCCAGCCCTTACCTGCAGAGGCAGGCCTGCCTCCTCAGCCTTCAGGCAAGCCTCCAAGGGGCTAGGACTGGTGCTCCTGCTCCCTGAGGGGGGCACTGCAGCTCCTGCCTGGGTGGTGCTGGGAAGCACTGAAATGGGCCGAGGATGCAGGGGTGGCTGTGGCTGTGGCTGTAGAGACTGGATGGTGAAGGTGGAATAGAGGCCTGAGCGCATGTACTCATTCCGGCTGCTGCGTGACAAGCCACCTGGGCCTGCCATTCCTGTGCCTTTGAGTGTGCCTGGCTTCCCAGAGGCAGTGTCCCCGAGGACCGTGTGTACCGCAGCGGGGGCCACGTTTGTCACGGTGGAAGTGATAGACACCTCGGGCTGGGGTGGGCAGTCCTCAGTGGAGCACCCCGCAACCTCAGGATAGGACACAAACTTGTAGACGAACTTCTGGCCACTC
>PVKE010053278.1:0-10095 GCA_004027555.1 Craseonycteris thonglongyai
AGAGACAGAGACAGTTAGAGAACCAAACTGTGGGAACTCCCCAGTTCAGCACGTGGGTCCTGCCTGGGCCGGAGCCGGGATTCGATCCTCGGTCCTCATGGCCTCAAAGCGAGCGCTCAACCCGCTGAGCCGTCCCGGCTTTCCCCTGCATTGGTTATAAAGCCAAGCTACTTGGTAGCATTTCAGCTTTGGCACCTCTGGCTGTACCTGAGGCAAATCATATACTCTCTGTAATCCAGTTTCCTCATTTGTAAAATAAAGAAGAAAACAAAATAGTACCTACTTCACAGTATTGTGGGAAGATTAAATGCATTAATTTGTGTAAATACTGAGAACAATGCCTGGCACTCAGTAAGTTCTTAATAAATGTTTGTTATTGTTATTATTGGGCAGTATAGCTGTGTTATCACCATGTTAGTCACTTGTAGAATTGGGACCAGAACTGGGACCCTTGTTCTAAGAAAAGTCATTCTATAAAAATGAGTACACTCATGGAATGGAAGGAAGTATTTGCAAACATCACTAACCATTAGGAAAATGTAAATTAAAACAGCAATGAGATACCACCTCATATCCACTAGGATGATTACTATAAAAACAAAACAAAACAGAAAGTAACAAGTATGTGTGAAGATGTGGAGAAATTAGAACGCTTGTGTACTGTTGGCAGGAATATAAAATGATTCAGCCACTATGAAAAACTGTATAATGGTTTCTCAAAAAAATAAAATATAGAACTACCTACCATATGATCCAGCAATTCCTCTTCTGGGTATATACCCCAAAGAATTAAAAGTAGGAACTTGAAAAGAGATTTGTACACTGATGTACATAGCAACATTATTTGCAATAGCCAAAAGGTGGAAGCAACCCAAATGTCCACTGACATATTGGATATTAAAAAAAGAAGAAGATGGTATGTACACACAGTATAGTATCACTTAGCCTTAAAAAGGAAGAAAACTCTGACAGATGTTACGGCATGGATGAACCTTTAAGACATCATTCTGAGTGAAATAAGTCAGTCTACAAAGAGACAAATAATGTAATGGGAATTCAGGGGTGGATATGTGATGTGTTATGAACGGTAAATATAGGGGTATTGAGGAGAAAGTATAAGACCTTGGATATCACCAAAATCTGTTCTTAGAAGTGTATTAAGAGTGCAAAGAAATGCATAAGAAGGGAATTCACACAGGATCCAGTAATGCCTCCTCAGAAACATCTCTAAGCTGGGCCTCTCTTTATTACCCAGCTGCCTACTGGACATTTCCACCTGGATAGCCCATGGGTATGTCTAGCTCAACTTGCCCAAAAATTAACTCGTTTTCTCTCCTTAATTTACAATCCACTAAAATCTTCTCCTTCTGCCCAGTTTTCTAATCAAAAACTGAGATGTCTACCCTGTCCCTCAACACTGCACTGCCAACTAATCAACAAACTATGTAGATTTGAACTCCTAAGTGGCTCTCCAATCCACCCACAGCTCACCCTCTCCACTGCATAGCCCCAATTCATCAACTCTCCTTAGATCAGAAAAGTAGTCCTCTCAATAGTTATTTTGCTATTACTCAATTCATTCTATCCCCACCATCTACAAAACCTCCAAAGGGAACATTCTAAAACTCAAAGCAATTCCTGTTTTCAAAAACATTTCTCTGTCTCCTCAAGGTCTTCAGAGTCAAGTGGAAACACTTGGTGAGATATAAGCATTGGACCCAGCTAAATTGTGTCCATCACTCCCATTTCCCTGGGGGCCTCAGACCGTGTACCTCAATTAGAGGGACATATTATAGGCCTATGAACTGCCCTAATTCATTATTGGTATGCTATACTATTTTACACTTGTATACCACCTCTACCCAGAAAGTGCTCCCACTCTTCCTCCTCCACTCTGGTAAATCATACCTACCTTCTCTGTGAGGTCTTCCCTGTCCCTCTCCCCACTACAGCCTCTCTTCTGCACACAAGTGTTCTACATAAGGACTTGAATACACCTGTCATGGTGTAATTGTCTGCTTAAACTGAGGCCTCTCCAAGGTAGAGACAATATCTTATTCATCTCTATATCTTTAGTATGCAACGTGAGGCCTAGCCCAAAGTATGTATGCAATTCAATAAAGGCTTGTGAGGGAAGCCAGGATGGCTCAGCGTGTTAAGTACTCACTTTGCAGCCCTGGGGACTGAGGATTGAATCCCAGCCTCAGCCCGTGTGGACCCATATGTTGAACTTGGGTGTGCCTCCCACACAAGAGGCTCCCAGTTCAGTTCTTGTCCCCCTGGCTCAAAGTGCCTCCAACACAGTTCCCACCTGTGTGGAATGAAACCATGTCAAAAACTGATGACGTACAACTATAGAGACTGCCCTGGGGCCTCCCACTTCTCTCTGTCTCCATCAAAAACAATGAAATAAATCTTTAAAAATAAAAATAAAGGCTTGTGGAGTAAATTCATGGCCTTACTGATTCTCTATCCCCAATAACAATAGGTTTTTGCCTATAGGTTATTGGTAATGAGAGTTCTCGAACTCTGGCCAGAAGAGGATCTGAGAAATTTCAAGAAACTTGAGGTCTGGCCTTGACTGGTACTCAGTGTAACTCCTTATCCCCAACTGGACATCTTTGTATCCACCCCCAAGATAAGAAGCACAAAGAAAAATAGAGAAGCAGTAGCTCATGTTTAAGCCTTTGGTAACATAATATCTCTAATCTCTCCAAATCTTTTCTCCATCCCTGGCCTAGTTTAAAGCTTATCCATGAAGAGAGACCATTGTCACCCCAGCCCAGGAAAGGGTTTCCCTCCTCTGAACTCCTGGTAGACTATTTTCCTGGGTAAGTCTGGCATCTACTATAGACCACCTTGTTGGGTACCGGTAAGTTTATTTGGCTCTGCAGAGCATCTCAGAATGTTAGAGCAGGAAGAGCCCTGGGAGGTCATCTGCTCTGACAGTCTCATTGTGCTAAGGACCCTGAAGCTTGGAGAAAGAAGTGACTTGTCATAGATCCCAAGTCTCCTACAGAGTTGAATCATATAGACACCTGGGCCCCACCCTAGACCTATGAAATCAGAATAAGGGTCTGGGGGATATCATTTGAGAGGCCCCACACTACCCCGTGCTTCATCTGTTAATACATGGTGCCTCCTCAACTGGTTCACCAGAGGTTACATGACAGTAGAGACTGTTTCTGCCTAGCTTGCTGTGTCCCATATAGCATCCAGCACAGTAGTGACCTATAAAATTTTCTTCAGTGATTAACACCTGGGCTGCTTCCCCATGAGTAAACTCAAATGAACAAAGTAACCCAATTTTTAAAAAAGATTTATTTTATTAATTTTGACAGAGGCAGAGAGAGACAGAGAAGGAGGAGGGCCCAGAACAGTCTCCATAGTTGTACGTCATCAGATTTCAACATGGTTTTGTTCCACACAGATGGGCAGGGGCCATGCAGGGCAGGAACTGGGTTGGGGGCCTCCCACATAGGAGGCATGCCCCCTCAAGTCAGGGACTGCACTGGTGGGGCAAGAACTGAACTGGGGGTTCCCACAAGGGAAGCCCACCCCAGTTCAGCATATGGGTCCGTAAGGGCCAGGGCCAGGGTTCAATCCTCAGTCCCCAGGACTGCAAAGCAAGCGCTTAACCCACTGAGCCATCCCAGCTTCTCCACAAAGAAACCCAATTTGAAGGTAGTCTAGTTGACGACACCAAGAAAGAGATGGTGTTGGTAGCCCTCTACAAACTGCTTTCTTTCTGATTTTCCAAATACCGAGGTCATGCCTGACCGAAATGATTTTAGGTTGGAAAATTCTATTTCCTAGGCAGACATAATTACTTGGACCTCCTGAAATAGTTTTCTTAACTCTCCTTCTAGGAGAAAAAAAAATCTACATTCTAAAACACACACACACACACATACACACACACACACACACACATGATTACCTGGAGATCTACTGGGGTCACAGTCTTATACTCGGGTGGTGTTTATTCCTTGTCTGGGCAGTGATATCAGTTAGTCAGAAAGCATAATCACCAGACAAAGGCTCATTACAGTCACAAGGATGAGCTCTAAAGGCAGGAAGGGAGCCTCAGACACTGTGGTAAGTCTTCCAACAAGGAGTATAACAATATCGGCTTTCTGCTTAAGCCTCAGTTTTATACAAATTCCCACTTAGCCCCTTCCCCAAGGTTCTGACCAGCCAAGGTTTCACTCTGGTCAGAAGGCCAGTTAGCTCAGACCCAGCTCCCTATGGACTCCAATAACCCTGCAGCCAAAGGCTTCTAGGGACAAAAGTGGCCTGCATGCTTGTCAGCCATCATGAACAGACACAAGATCAAATACAAGGTCAGACTTAGCTGGCACTCAAAGTTCCTTCCATTACCAAAAAACCACTGCCCTGCGCCTGGGTCTTTGAGCACCTTTGGACAGCCAGGAGCGCGGGCCAGAGGAAGGAAGGATTGGTTGTTCACTTCCTCACTCATGTGACTAAGTCATCCACTTGCAGCAACCTGGACAGAAAATACTCTCTGGAGCTTATTTAAGGTGACCAGATTTTAACACTGGTAAAGCGGGACACCATTGACCGGGGGGAGAGGGGGTTCTTGATTAAAAATTTGGTCTATCTCCCGCCGTTCCCTAGCTTGTCATGTATTCTTTCCAAAAATCGGGACTTTTTTAAAATGCTGCAGGACGCGGGACAAATTGTTAAAAATCGGGACTGTCCCGCCAAAAGCGGGACGTCTGGTCACCATATATATTGCTACTAATTTGCATTCACAGCTTGTTTGATCAGCCCTTGGTTGGGGGTGGGGTGATGAATGGGGGGCAGGAAACCGGGCAAGCTCCCTGGAGCAGAGGCCCAAGGGCAAGGACAATTACCTTAAGTTCCTACCCAGCATGTTTCACTAGCTGTATTCTGAGAGACCAGAGGGTGTGCATGGGGAAGGCCAAGTTCTGTTGTTCATTTCCAAGGGCTAGGGCAGAGCCAGAAAACAAAAGGTAAGACCTGAAAAGTCAGATAGCAGGTAGTCACTAGGATAGAGGTGGAACTGGAAAATCAGGGCAGCAGCCAAGTGAGAAAGTCCAATTATCTTGAAGGGGGCTGGGAGCTAGGAAGTTGAACATAACCTTAGGCCTCAGGGTTAAAAGCCTGCGTACCTGAATGAATGCTACAGCTTTCTCAGCGGGCCTAGGACAGGGCCTTGCCCTCATGAAGTTGGAAGTCTTGCAGGCCTTTTCCCTCATAGAAAAAAATTCAGACCCAGCACTGGTGCTTCCCAGCCCTGGGTCCCCTCAAACCACCAGAGTTTTAAAGCTGGAAAAGGGCCTGGGCATTACAGTGAGCCCTGATGCATGTGACTTATCACCCCTCCCCCCATTAGCTAGACATGAGCTTTGAGTTACGTTCCTTCAAGTGGCATGGACTGGCCCTGAGATGTCTACATTTTCTCGTTACCTCTTGAGTGGGGCTCAGGACACATTTACTCAATCAGGCTGGCTTTGCTATCAAAGCTTTGCTGACCGATGCACCAAGTTCCAAACCCCTGAGACTGCCCACGCCTGAAGGTACCTAGAAAAAGAAACATTCCATTTTCACCCTGACCAATGCAGTTTGATAATACCATGTAAGTGCAACTGTTTTCTAAGCGGCATTCTTGTCAGCTGAAGACAGTGGAGCCCAGGGGACCCACGAATCAGATAACCTCTGCTACTTCTTAAATCTCTATAATTCTGTAAGATGGACAATAAACCCTCGTAATCCTGGGGGAAGGAAGGGAACCCCTTCTGAGGTCTGTTACTTTGGGACATTTATTTTACTTTATTTTTATTTCATTGTTTTTGAGAGAAGGTGTGTGTGTGTGAGAGAGAGAGAGAGAGAGAGAGAAGGGGGAAGGGCCCCGAGCAGTCTCCATAGTTGTGGTACACCGTTAGTTGTGATAGTTTCATTCCAGACAAGTGGATGTGGAGCCATGCTGGGTGGGAACCAAACCAGGAGCTTCCCACCTGGGAGTCAGCACCTCAGTTCAGCATGTGAGTTTTGCACGGGCTGGGCTGGGGCCTGGATTCAAATCCTGAACCTTGCAGTTGCAAGGCAAGCGCTCAACCTGTGGAGCTATCCTGGCATCCCCAATTCTGGGATGTTTTAAAGAAGAATAAGAACATCCTTCCAATTGGGCATTATCTTTCATGCAAGGCACTGAGTATGTACTTTACATATATTAGCTAACCTAATCCTCAGAACAACCCGAGGATGCAGGTGCTATGAGTGGACTTGCTTTACAGAAAGTATTAATGACGTGCCTGAGACCTCACAGCTAATATGAGGCAGATCCAAGACTCAGACCCAGGGCTGTGCAGCGCCAAAGCTCAGCTCTTAGCCACTCTGTGTGTTTCTCAAAGCAGGAGCTTGGTTAACATGAGCACATTCCCAGGACCCGCCTCAGACCTACTGTCTCAGAATCCTGAGGAGGTAGGCTCAGGAACCTACACGCTTCACACCACACCAGGAGTTTTGGAGGCACTGGGAAACTTTCAGGCTCTAGTTGACACTCTGCTGCCTCCTGGTTTGGCCTACAATGCAGGTTAAAATGTTCAAGCCTCCATGCCAAGCCATACGCTGCTTAACCATCTTCCCAGCACATCTGCTGCCCAGTCCTGGTGACTGAAAACTAATACACTGTTAGTTGGAGAACAGCTCAGCCCCTTCATCTAAATCAGGGATTCTATAATACACCTTTGTGGGGTCACATACCCCTTTGAAATTTGTCCAAAGATCTGGATCTTCTCCCTCTTCCCCCAGACATCCACAAAGAGGCCCATATTTCCTTGGTGTCGTCCCTCACAAAGTAGTTACACACACAACTCTCTGCATAGTTTCAGGGTATATACAGATCCCCAGAAGCTAATTCATGAACCACCTGCCCACCCAGCCCCAGGACCCCACATTACAGAAATTCTGATCTAGAAATATGAGCACAGACTAGGTCCTGTGGTTGTTTTTTCTATCGTTCTCTGTTGAGAAGCATACTGAAGTATAGGTGAAATGGTATGTTGTCTAGATTTTTGTTTTAAAATGCCCCGAGGCATGTGGGAGCGAGAGGCAGGAGGAGTGGCAGGATAGATACAAGATGGGCCATGACCACAGTGCCGGTGGCCATGGGGCTGGGTGATCAGCGCTACACAGCTCCCTGGAGGGCGGCCACCCGAAGATGGCTGCAGGTGCTTCGGCAAAGAGCCTCCCAGGGCAGCCCTGGCCCCAGCACGGCCTACTGCACCAGCAGCCAGGGCAGCGTGGACGTGGACCTGGACTAGGGAAAAGGCCTCTGCTCGCTCCTGCTAGCAGCGTGGTCCACGCTGGCCAACAAGCCCGTCTTCACTTGTCCCACCTCTGGACCACAGACCCTGCCCCCACTGTACTCAGCCCTGACCAAATAAAGCTCCTTGTGCCCCGTTAAAAAAAATAAAATAAAATAAAAGATGGGCCATGAGTGGTTCACTGTTGAAGCTGGGAGATTGGCTCATGAGAATTCATCCTATTGTTCTATTTTTGTGCCTGTTTAGAAATGTTCATAGTATAAGCATATTAAAAATTCGGTTGAATTGCATGGTAGGTGAGGTCTATTCTCAACCGAGCTGGTTGATGGTTTTTTTCTTAATTAACCTCCTGTTCTAGAGCTACCTAAGTCAGTCAGTGGACACACTAAAGATGAAGAGAGACCCACTTATTTTTTAGCACGCTGTTCCTTCAGGTCATTGTACCAGTTAAGTCAAAACCTCTTAGTGTGACTCAACTGGCAGGAAACGTCCCAAGCAGGCCACACTGGGGAGCTGAGAAAACGAGCTGCTGCATACGAAGAGCCACAAGCAGGAGGCCTAATTGCTTTTAATAATAGACATTCCTCTGCTAACAGTGAGTATGGTAATGATAATTATCACTTACATTTCATGTTCAGAGCACTTTACAATGAGAAGCTTAATGGAGAGTAATCAATACCCTCTCAAGAGGCCAAAAAATAGGGGAGTCAACCATTTATGGGCCTTAGTCCCTGAGGCCTAAAGCTTAGAATAAGAAAGAGGTTTCCTGAATACATTTTTAAAGGAACAGTTCTGAAAGGCAGCAATTGGTAATGAGGTTTATTAACAAGACAGAGACCAGAATAATCAGCAGCAGGTTTTCTATACAGAAGGCTGTGGGGGTGGGGAGTGAGAAGTGCCATCACTGTCCATATGCAAAACATCTGCAAACAGTTCCCTTCCTTCTCCATACCTCCCACGAACCCCCAAATATTGTGACTCTGCAGAGTTGACCTAACCACACCTTCATTTTTTGCAGCATATGTTTTTCTGCCACTGTAACTTCACTGTAAAATGGCAATGACAATGATCCCTACCTCAGAGGGTTAGGCTTAGCTTCAAATGGTGTTATCTAGGAAAAGTCCTCAGTACAGAGCCTGGGCCCAGGGTGAGCCGTCTGTGAATGATCATTATCCTCATTCACAGGGTTGTCTTCGGATGGACGCAATACAAATGGAGTCATTCCTCTAAATTCCATCTGGATGTGCACTAGGCCAGAGGAGAATGAGGAGTGTCATCATCTCCACCTCCCATCTCCCCCCCAAGGCTGGCCATCCATTTGTCAAGACGACAAGTGCAAAGACTGAAATACTCACGGATTCTGCTGAGTCAGCCGTGTGTGTGCAAGTGGCAGTTGTCCTCTCAGATTCTCCAAATGGAAGTGCTACATTAGCCATAAATGAAGAAGAGGTGGCCTCCTCCCAAAGTCTCCTCCTTCTCTATTCTCTTGCTTTCACTACTGTGGTTTTTAATAACTTTGATTGTGTCTTTAAATAATTTTTCTCCACAGGAGGGCATTCAGGCATTTTTAACCAGTTTACCCCTCTAAGGATGCTCTTTGAAGTCCAACACTGTACAGGGAACGCTGTAATAAAGATGCCAGAAGAAGCCTCCACAACTCCTAGTAAAGAAGCAACACAAAGTATTTGATTTTCCCTAAACAGAATCTTCAGTGTCTCTTGGATGAATTAAAAAGAAATAAAAACAAGCCCTTCTTTAGTGAATGTAACCTGCCTTAGTGAATGTAACAAAAACCGTAACTAGCAAGTTCAGGACCAGTCCAGCTACACAACAAAACAGGCCCCACAGCCATTGGTCACAGCCCCATTCTTCTGGGACCCTGGAGGCCACATTTGCAAACAGCCCTAGGCCTTTAGGGCCTGATGAGCAGGGCTCAACAGATGACAAATTGTGTGTGGCCCGGAGCCTAAAGAACCTGTTAGTATTTCTCCAACAATAGCCCTGCTGGATGACACTGGCCCCCTTCTCCTGCCCAGTTGTCAGGGTGTCACGAGCAACCTCTGGCCATTTTTGCTGATAAGACTTGATTGTGGGAAAGCCCAAATGGGAAATGCTGGCATATACACTGTGGGCCACACATACAGAAGGCTGTTACAGCCAAGACACTCAGCACCCCTGCATGTGACCACTGCAGGAGCAAGCAGGGATCTGCCATTTGAGTGATTCTCTGAGGAGCCACTCTGCCACCAACTTACCACGCACCATGTGGTCCAATTCTTCTGGATCCTTTTGTATATCTCTGCCTCTTTACCCCCAGCTTGATGTCAGGTGTGAAAGCAAGAGCCACTCCGTGGGGCCGGACCAGGAACCCACGTGTCAGCAAAGCAGCTGGTTTCCCTGGCCCATCTGGATCCAGCTATACTATAACCGTGGGGGTCATGAAGGAAGACACAAAGCTGGGCAAGAAATGCAGCAAAGTTCACTCTTCCTTTGGCACCTGGGAATCGTATGTTTTTACAGATCACTGTGATGAATTTTGAAAACAATTTTGGATTGGCTTCACGCTGCTTCCCAAACCTCTATTGCTAACTGCAGTGCACACAGGGAGATAACATTGGTTTTGGTAATAAATGTAAGTCAAAAATGAATTGAGGGAAAAGCCGGGACGGCTCAGCGGGTTGAGCGCTCGCTTTGAGGCCATGAGGACCGAGGATCGAATCCCGGCTCCGGCCCAGGCAGGACCCACGTGCTGAACTGGGGAGTTCCCACAGTTCGGTTCTCT
>PVKE010053279.1:0-10095 GCA_004027555.1 Craseonycteris thonglongyai
TAGGTTTAAAAATTAATGCCTAGGATCCAACCCAAACATATTAAACTGTGATATTCAGAACGGTAGTTCTCATCCTTGGCTGCAGATTGGTATCACCTGGGAGCTTTAAAAAACAGATGCTTGGGTCCCACCCCAGGCACTCTGACTTGACTGGCATAGGGTGGGTCCTGGGCATGAGGCTTTTTAAAGCCCTTTATGTGATACTAAAGTTCAGGAAATGTTAGGAACCTCTGGTCAAGTTCGCACAGCCGTTTTTATAGCCCCTATGTGATTCAAATGTGCAGATTAATGGTTCTGAACCATAAACATGCCCAAGAATAATCTAGGGGAATTTATTAAAATGTAGATTCCTGACCCCCCAACTCCACTTTAGAGAGGTTGATTCTGGAGGTACGAGGATAAACTTCAAGAATTTGCCTTTTAAACATGCTTGAAGTGATTCTGAAGTTGCTGGTTCACAAATACCACTTGGAGGAAAGTAAACAAAATGATCTTTGGGGTTTCTTTCAGCCCCAGAATTCCAGGAACCCTTACATTTTCTGTTATTCTTTGATACCCCATGGAACAGGGTAATAAATGGGATTTTTCCAGGAGTCTCAGAATTACTGATAAAAGCCCATGGATAAAAGTAATTATTGTTAGGTACCACCCCCATTTCAAAATAGTGTTCATTAGCAAAGTCTCCTCATTAGAATCAGCTTGTAGTGTTTTAAAACCGGCCTGCTATCCCAGATCAATGAAATAAAAATCGCCCAGAGTGAGTCCAGTCACCAAGTTGTTTTTAAAGCTTCCAGATGATTCCTATGACCATCCAAGGTTGAGAACTATGGTTCCAAAAAGAGCCATCAAGGAAACCAGAAAGCCCATTAAGGTATTAAAAGCTGGGCCAGCCCTGTTACATCATACCACAGGCAATCCTTATTAAGAGGTAATTACGATGAAAGAAAATTCGTGGGAATTGTTCAGTCATTAACTTGAGACAAAGTACGAGGTCTTTGGCTTAAGTGAGAAATGTTCTAATAGAACCAATTGTAGCCAGTGAGGATGCCTGCAAGAAAGGAGCCTAGAATGTCTTCCTATTTGTACAGCAATGGACTTGTCCGTCTGCCTGCCTCTATGCCTCTTATCTGAGTGACAGAACTGAGGAGCAGCGCCCTCTAGAGCCTGAGCAAGCCGGAAGGTACCCAACCAAGGGACTCTAGCACTGGGAGGTAACAGGATATATAGCAGTTGCTAACAGCTGAGGAAAAGTCTAAAAACCAAAAACGGGAGAGCTCAGGTCCATGCAGCCCGGACCTGGCTGGCACTGCAAACAGAGAGGTGCTAAGTGATAAACTGGATATGAGACTGGAGTTCTCAGTGGAATTCTGATTCCTTCTAGCTCTGGCAAAGTATCAGAAACCTGCAAGGCCTGGATCTGGAGGAAGCAAAGGAAGACTCTGAGTCAGCAAAATACTTGCGCTTAAGACTATTGCAAGTGTGTGCAGTTTATTTGTGAGCCCCCTGAAGGTTCTCCTTCAGAACCTCCTCACATTAATGTTATGACACTATTCTACCAACTTTGGTTGCTAACACAAAAGTTTGGGTTTACCAGTACAGTTCAGATTGGGAGGAATGTTAGGTAAGGACTAGGGAGGCTGGTCAAGAAACACAACAGAAACACGGAGAGCTCAGAAATTTATCCTGAAGTCAGTTCTTCCTCTTGTCTGCCAACTGTCAGGTTCATACTTCTACGATTTACCCCATTCCCTAAGCAAAACTCTTGGGTATTACCCTTGCCTCCTCTCTCTTTCTTACACCTTGGCTTCCATTAATCCTCACTTCTAAAAGCAACAATAACAATGAACTATCATTTAATGTTTACAAAACAGGGTTCATGGTATGCTAAGAGCGTCACATCTTTTAACCCATTTTATCCTCATAGCAACCTCATGGGATAGTAAATAACATTATGAAAGGAGAAAATTGAGGCTTAGAGAGAATTTAAGTATCTCATTTAATAAATGGGAAATCTAGGTGTTTGGAGTCTGGATCTAAATAATTCTAAACCCTGTGCTTTTTATTTTTATTTCAATCACACTTCTGTTAGCAGCTTTTTCCGTCAACATTCAGTACTTTTATAATATCTCTGTGCTCTGCTGGCTTTCTTGGTCAGAGGCTGAGCTCTTAATCTTCTCTCCCTCAATAAAGATTAACCCCTATTCTATTCACCAATGCAGGCATATCTTAAGAGATATTGTGGATTCCGTTTCAGACCACCTCACTAAAGAAAGTATCACAATAAAGTGAGTCATAATCTTTTTGCTGGTAGAAGGTCTTGCCTTCAATTTGTTAAAAAAAAAAATGCAATACCTGTGAAGCAAAATCAAGTGAAGGGCAATAAAATGAGAGATGCTTGTATACCTCTCTTGCGTAGTACTCACTGATCACCAGAAGTACCTTAGCTTTTTAAATGATATGGAGGAATGGTTTCTCAGTCTTGGCTCTCCACAGGAATCACCTGAGAGCACTGGAAAAATAAAAAACAGATACCCAGCTACTGTCCACATATATTTCTGATTTTGTTGCTCTGGGGTATGGCCTAGACATAAGGATCTTCAGAGTTCCGGTGATTATAAAGTGTAGCCATGAAGAGAATCGCTGATATGGGGTCGCATGGTACACCCTGAAGATTCTAATAACAGTGTTACTTATAATACTCATTGTTGTCACATGTAGTGTTTACTATGGCACAGATCTAAACATTGTACTTCTCTTCACAGCACTATGAGTTAGGTACTATTATTATCTTCACGTCACAGAGACAGAAAATGAGACCCACCTACTTCTCCAAGGACAGGCTAGCGAGTAGTAGAGCTAGAATTTGAATCTTGGCTTCCTGGGCTATATTTGAGATGTGGTGCAGGTGTCAGTATTCGTAAAATCATGCCCAGCATGTCTTCTCCCAAGGTGTTTAACAGAGATTAAGCTAATCCGATCAACAAATCCTTGCTTAAAGGCTGAAAGCAGTGGTTTCAAGTTGTACTCAATATAAAAATATAACCCTAAACATTTTACTAAAAATTAAGATTAAAAAAATAAGAGACAGAGAGTGGAGCCTTAAAATCTGTTATTTTAGGGATGCCAGGATAGTTCAGCAGTTGAGTGCTTAACTGGCAATTGTGAGGTCTGGGGTTCAATATTTGGCCCCAGTCTGTGCAAACTCCATATGCTGAACTGCAGCACAACTGGTAACCACAGGGATAGCTCATCAGTGAAGGTTCTCACCTCCCATGTGGGAGGACCCCAGTTTGGTTCCTGAACTGTGAGACCCCACATCCACCTGTGTAGAATGAAACCATGTCACAACTAATGATGTACAACTATGGAGACTGCTCTGAGCCCTCTTCCTTCTTTCTCTCTCTCTTACCTCCTCTCAAGAAAAATTTTAAAAATATTTTCAAAAAATCTGTTCTTTTAGTAGTCATCTCAGATGGTTCAGATGCAAGAAGTGGTTCACAAATGAACTTTATGGGTTACTGAGAATTTAAGATGTGATACAGAACAAAGGGAGTTCAGTACCTGCTCGGCTTATTTAAATCAACTTGTAAAATTCTCACAAATATATCAGAGGGTTACTATTGTTCCCATTATGCAGTTAAAGTAAAGTGAAATACACACACACGCATGCACAAAACAAGTAAGTCTCAGAAAAATGAATTATCTGGCCCAAAGCTATACAACTAGTATATGGCCCAGGATTCAAAACCAGATGTGTTTGACTTCAGTGCCCATGTTCTTATTTATTTCTCTATTCTACCACAGAAAATGGTTTAGAAAACAATAAAGTTGTGGCAATTTATTGTTTAAATATAGCATCATGGATCATTGGAAGCTGGGCAAACAGTCAAACAAATATCCAAAGTCCCAGAAGGCAACCCTTCAATAATACACTATGGTATAATAAATGTGTTTATATTGATAACCCATTTTGATCATCAAAAAGTGATCAGATCATCATGAATTGCCTCAGGATAATAAGATAACATAATTTCAAAAGATTTTGTTTAAAATAGGTTGGACACTGTACCCAGAAACAATGGAATACTGTAACAAAAGAGATGAGCTTCCAGTAATCTGAAATAGTCCAATTATCTTCTTTTCTTGCCTTAATGATGAATTTTGAGGGCCTTGGTTGACATTTAAACTGCCAAATTGAATCTAAATCTGGAACTTGAATGAATATGGAGCTGGGTCACTTAAAGCATATTTTTCACTAATTCCATAAAAATGTGTTGGATACTAGGGCAAACTGTGATTATGTTTGCCCTAGTATCCACTTGTGAATGGATTTTGTGATTATGAAAATGACCGTTGCATGCTAAGAAAGGTAGGGCAGGAAGAAGTGGGCTAGCTCTTGATGTCGTCACTGAGCTGTCATACTAGGCTTGAACTGTGCAACACCATGGTTCCTGTCTATGAGACAAATATATGTCTTACTACTTGGCTTTCTGTGAAATGCAACCAAATCGTACTAGCTAACTGATAAAAAGCACATGTCTTTAAGGACACGACTGCTATGCCACAGGGATACGTTTGATGTTAGAGAGAAACTGGAGTCACACACGGTAGTCCCTTGATTAAGGTAGTCATGGGAAGCCTGTCTTAGAGGCTAACATTTGGATTGAGACTTGTTAGAAGAACAGCCACCACCAGTGTCAAGGGCAATACAGTGAGTGAGGCAGACAGCACGGAGAGTGGGGTGCTGGTAGATGATTAACAACCAGCTCTCCTAAACAAACAGACAAAACAAAACAAAAAAGCCTTGATCTGTAGCATTTGCTGATTTCTGTGGTGTAAACATTCCCACCACGGACTGTTTCAAGCTACCAACATATCACTGGCTTGCAAAATTCTTGACTATGTAACAATTAGCACTTACAGACCAGAAAACACTATTCCCAGCACACCACTGGATAGGAGACAAAGTTTGAAAAGTAAACAGGAAGCAGATTTGGTACAAATATTTCATAAGAGGGTTATCTATTAGGACAATTGCTATAGAAAGCCATTAGAGAATTTTTAGCAGATGAATGATATAATCCAATTCATATTTTATAAATATCACCATGACTGTTATTCAGAATATTCATTATAGTGAACCAACGATACAGAAAGCCAGTTAGGATGAAGGCTATAACAGTGACCTTGGCAAGAGATGGTGGAAGCTTGGGCTGGAATGATGGCAGTGGGGATGGCAAGATATGGACAGCACAGGTGGGTAGAAGAAACAGCACCATGAGGGTGACATAGCTGTATGATGAGGTATCAACCAGAATGCCTCTTCAACAGGAAAAGACCTATGAGTGATGTAGTCACATACCTTAGCAGTTTTTTATCAATAATTGTGGATGTTGCCTTACCTATGGTGTCAACAAATTTAATAGGTGACAAGAATAACAAGGTAAAAGAAAAGCATTACCACCTTGAAGACAAAATTATTTTAAAAGCAAATAATAAGAGGGTGGCACTTTCTTCTGTTATTTCTTCCCATCCATATAAGTTCCATCAATTCAGGATCAATAAGGGATTCTATAAAATGTTTTGTTAACTGCACCAAGCAGTTAGAGAATATGGATATAGACCTGAAAAAGAGTAAAATAGACCTAGGAATTATAAAATGTACTAATACTGACTTTGTACAGTTATTGTGAGATCTAAATGAGAATATAATTTTGATCAATATATAAGATCTATATCATCTTTTCTCCTAACCTCTACTTCCTGTAAGTCCTTACCTCCTGTTTTACTAGTGACAGTATTTAAAAAGGAAATGTAAAATATAGAAAGACAATTATGCTACTCAAAACTCTTTTGATAAAATGACTAGATGTCCTCTTTTTAAAGACATACTCTTATACTTGAACAACCAAAGTTTAAGTAGAATGGTTATAACAGGGTTTCCCAACCCCCGGGCTATGGAGCAGTATATGTGCATGGCGGTTAGGAACTGGGCCACACAGCAGGAGGTGATCGGCAGACAAGCAAGCAAAACTTCATCTGTATTTGCAGCCACTTCCATCACTCTCATTACCACCTGAGCTCCACCTCCTGTCAGATCAGTGGTGGCATTAGATTAGCTGTATAATCATTTCATTATATATTACAATGTAATAATAATAGAAATAAAGTGCTCAATAAATGTAATGTGCTTGAATTATCCCCAAACCATCCCTCCCCTCACCCCCTATCCATGAAAAAACCGTCTTTCACAAAACTGGTGCCTGGTGTCAAAAAGGTTGGGGACTGCTAGGCTATAACCACTCAATGTAGCCTTAAGTCAGTATTTCATAGTATTGTAGAAGTCATTATTAAATTACATTTTAAATAGTGTACATACAATATTGACTTATAACTAGCTTTTATGTGTATGTAAGAATTGGGCCAAAGAATGCTCAGTTTAAAAATCTAATGCTGTACTACAAACAAAATAAATAGCCAATAATGCTTTGCATCTCCATTCCTATGGTATGAAAAGGAACTGTCAACTTACAAGTTACTAACAAGATAACAATCAGCACGCCCTTCTCATCCAACACTCATCTCTGCTTTGATCCACCAACAACTTGCCATGTTCCTTAAACACAGATTAATTAGTAAACCCCAAGAAGAACAGCTCAATTTAAATGTGCTGAAATTAAAAAAACGTTACTTATTATGCTGTTAAAACTATCCCACGTTGGAGGGGATAGGGGGATGGGTGTAAAGGGGAAGGGAAATGTAGTCAATAATGTGGTAAATTTGCATGATAGCAGATCATTACTAGAATTAATGGGCTAATCACATTGCAAGGTATAAAAATGTCGAATTGGGAAAGCTGGGATGGCTCAGCGGGTTAAGCGCTCACTTTGAAGCCCAGAGGACTGAGGATTGAATCCCAGCTCCAGCCCATGCGGACCCACATGCTGAACTGGGGTGTGCTTCCCGAATGCGGTGAGGCCCCCAGTACAGTAAAAAAAAAAAAAAAATGTTAAATCATCATACTGTACACCTGAAACTAATGTAACAATGTAAGATTGTATAGCAACTATACTTAAAAAAGAAATTGAGAAAAATTATCCCACTGTGTACTCAAAATCAAATGCAGAATTCTTATTTTTCCTCCTAGGATTTGGGATGACATCGAAGTACAAGGGCTGTCTGGAAAAAATCCATCCATTGTCAATATGAGAATAGTAACATATCAGGATACTTTCCGAACAGCCCTCACATATCACAAAAGAAATTTGGCAATACTAGAAATTTTAAATTGTGAATTTCCAGCATCATTTGCCCCCAATCCATCTAAATACATGAGTTTAAACAACCCCTGTTATGTGATTGAAATAAGTAATGTGTCTCTAGTTTTTCTAATAATTATATTCAGCATTTTGTTCTTTTTCTTTTCTTCTTCCTGCCTTTAAAAAAAGATCATGAAATTTTCAGTCAGCTAAGATTGAATCTTGATTTGCCTACCATAACCTGAGACCTCAGGAAACAAAGTTTCACCTTCCTTTTTTGTTTGAGCTTTCCCTTATCTCTATATTTGATATTTTTCCTTTCCTTCTACGTTTTTCACCTCA
This sequence comes from Craseonycteris thonglongyai, assembly GCA_004027555.1. NCBI lineage: Eukaryota > Metazoa > Chordata > Mammalia > Chiroptera > Craseonycteridae > Craseonycteris > Craseonycteris thonglongyai. The sequence continues at coordinate 7,602 of PVKE010053279.1, forward strand.
TTTTTTAATTTAATCTTTCATCCATGTCTTTACATCCTGAGAGTCAACTATAATCTTATTCCTAATCACAGTGAAATTAGCTCAATTAATTTTTCCCTGTTTCCAGTTTTCAGGGATACATGTGTAGGGACATTCAACTTGATTGTGTTTTGGGAGTCTATGAGGAATTAGACCTGGCCAAAAGGTAATGTTTTTTGCATGTCTTAAAGAAATTGAACAATACCCTGCTCTTTTTAATGCTAAATGCTAGAACACCTGTGTCCTTTTAATTTTTGTGTATGCCATGCAATCCAATATAGAACAGTGAAAATCAAGGGTACTTAAAAATTGTTTGTCCAATAGAATTGCCTGTATGGAATTAAATTTTCTTATATTTATATAAACATTAATGAACAACATCTGTGTTAAGCCCTATTTGATAAAACTTAGACTTCTTACAAAATGAATCCTGAGACGATGAGAATTTAAAGGACTGGACTCCATCTTTCTGTAACGATCAAATTTAATCTTTTACAAATAGAAGGAGCAAGAACTAAATGGTATGACTTAAAAGTGGATCTAAGTTCATTTTAATAATTGTGAATATATTTAAGAAAGTCTTATTTTAAGCTGAGAAAGTATTTTAAAGTACATTCTTCAAACTACCAATACATTATTTGCAGACAAATTGTTTCTGAAGTTTCTTGAAAATACTGCATGTAATGCACATTTACTCATTTAGCCAATGAAGTACACTGGAAGTATTTCTATAATACAATAAAACTGCCACATACAGACTAGCAATATGATATCTCAACAGTATACCACCAGCAACCCAAGTGGTTCAGCCACACTATTCCTTATTTACACTCCATCTATGACCTCAATTGATTTTTAGATGCAGCTGGGTTAAAGAATGGAACACTTCACAGAGAGCTTTACATTTAAATTGAAGTCTACGTATTATATTTTACCGCTCCTTCCATAACTCCCTATCTAATGACTTCTCAATAAAAGTTAAATAATTATTATCTGTCATCTCAAAATACTAGACATAAAAAAGAAGCATATCCTTAGGTTCTATCAGCTGTAATAGTTCCCTAGCTAAATATATAAAAACAACCAAGCATTTATATTGGTAGTTATTCCATTTGTGCATATTATAAAAATGGTACTTTTTTCTTGTAATTATTTCTAGTAAATCCCAATTCCCTTTTCCATAGAGCTCAGAAAATTGGAAGGGAAAGACTTTATCAGGCAACTGCTGGGAAGACACTCAATCAAGGTGGGTGTTTTCAGAGTGCTTGTTATAAAGAAACCTTACAAATTTAACTTGTCATGTCCTCAAATGCCTCCTATACTAGATAAAAGGATAAATGTTTTTATCTAAACTGACACTTTGATACATTATTCTGCTATCAAACTACTTAATAATATGTTTCCTCTTTTACCTCATCACTACTGTATCATACTGTCATTCCGTTTCTTAGTTGCTTTGAAGATTGTATGCTGAGGTTAGTGTAGTGCTGTCTACATCTTTAAAAGATGATTATAGGAAAAGTGAAGCTTGGTGTTTGTAGAAACTGTTATGATGAATAGTGTATATATTTTGTTGAGATCACGATTACTATCAAGCTGCATAAAAGATGATTTAAAATTCCAAATACAAATCATGAAACAATGAGTTTCTCCTCATTATGCTCCATTCCCCAGGGCTGCTTCCTCAGACTTTGTAGTGATGTTTCTTTTATAAAACAAATCCTGGAAATAGAGAAGGAAGAAAAGTAATTGTTCAATAACTTACTGCATTTATATAGCTAACTGTTTTAGTGACTAATGAAATGTTGTCATAAGTATAGCTATATGACATACTGAATAAATTTAAAGATTGTTTTCATTAACAAACTTGAGTAGATTTTTCCTAATTGTAAAATAAATTTCACCTTGATTAAGTACGAATCCCAATCCTATGCTTCAGATATTTTTATTTCTTTAAAAAAGCTTATATTGTTTTATTAATATCTCTGTAATCAAGATTATCACCAATTATTTTTTTCTAAATTTAAAATAAAATTTTTCAAAGATGATTTAAATAATTTAACTAAAGTACTTTAGCTTAAAATTGAATTAGCTTTTTTATATTTCTCTAAGTCCTCATATTCTTTATTTTACTAAAAATTGTAATCATGGGTATATAATGATTCCATTTCTCTAAAATTTTAATTTAATGGTAATCATTTTCTTTGGTATCAGATTGTTCTTTTTATTAGAATTATCTCTGACTAGTGTCTTATTTACTGAGCTACCAAATTTTTTTGCACTAGTTTTAATATATGCTCTGGAATAGTTAAAATAGTTTAGATGTGTTGTTCTTTGAGAACCAGATCTTTGTAAAACTCACCTGAACCTGGGACCTTTGCTAGGGATAGGTTTCAACTTTGGTGTTCAATTTATTTTTATTGTGCTTTTTCCACTTTCCACCACTTCACAATCAACCTTAAGAATTCCTATGGTC
>PVKE010053280.1:0-10094 GCA_004027555.1 Craseonycteris thonglongyai
AAACTCTCAAATTCTGCCACTTTCAGTGGTTGTACTATTTACTACATCCAGGAAGTGGAACTCCTGACACAGAAATGGATTTCACGTAGAAGCTGCAGCAGTAGGTCAAATGTGAATGGCTGCCAGATACACTATCGAAAGTATCTCACCTTTCCTCCTGTGATCTTAGGCTTTGTTGAGAATCAAGTCTGGTTCTCTAAATCCGTATATGAATCATCAAGCATTGAATTAGATTACAGTTAAGAATAAGGGTACAGTCTTTTTTAACTGCATCATTTACTTAAATGACTCAAAATTAAGATAATCAGAGATGAGTGGAAGGAGGTTTTTCAATTTATACACTGCAAATAAAATAATGCTTCTCTTATTAATATCTAGTATAGATCTGTCCAGTAGAAATAGAAGGTGAACTACTGATATAATTTTACATGTTTTATTAGCCACATTGATAGCCTTTAAAAAGACAGGTGACAATTTTAATGATCTATTTTATTTAACACAATGTATTTGAGATATCATTTCAGTATGCAATCAATGCAAGTTTTCAGTGCAATATTTTTGCGTTGTCTTTTTAAATCCTTTTAAATCTTTAAAAATCATTTTTAAAGCCTTTTAAATCTAGTATATGTTTTATACTTGTAGTACATCTCAAGTTAGATGAGACACATTTCAACTGCTCAATAGCTGCATGCCAATACAGGCTATCTTTGCTGTTCTGGTCGATTTCCCAGTCATTTTAAAAAACTTGCTTCTCACCATTTATAACTTGTTCATAACTTACTCTTCCTGGGCAAAAAGATACTATGCATAACATCATGTCATAGTGCTAGCACACAACAAGTGCTCAATAAATGTTTACTGAATGACTTTCACCTCAATTTATAAATATGTACATGTTTATTTAGCTGCTACTATGTGCCAGGTACTTTTCTAACCACTACAAAATTTAGCAGAAACAAAAATTATACACAATGTTTTCAAAGCGCTTCATTTCTAGTGGTTAATCTTTTAAATAAAATTACAAAAGGATAGCATCTGGTGAGTTAATAGCTTGTGTTTTAAATGGATTTCCAAATTATTTGATCTTCCATGACCGTAGCTATCCCTGGTCAGCGATCATTCTCTAGCTGCCCAGAACCTTTTACTGAAACACTGCACAAGAGTTTGCCTTGTTGAGAAGGACTTAAGCCTCTTACTGTTTGTTTTTTTTCAGTAGAAGACTATTTTGATACTTCTAGGCCTCTGATCTTAAACATTTGTTGAACCCTTACTCATAATTCAATGCCAGTTTCAGTTGATCCCTTGATGAGGAAGATTCTCCTGACTCTTGTCGATTATATTCTTCATTCCTCTTAGTTCTCTGTTGGGTCATTTATTTTGGACTGGCATTTTATGTTCATTTTTTTTTCCATTAGACCCTTACTTACTCAATTTTGCTTCTGCAATTAACAAAGAGACTGGTAGAGGGCACATGGTCAAAGAAAGCATTTTATTTTTTAATTGTTTCAATTGGTTAAAAACAACAGAGATTCCAGGTATACAGTTCTACATGATATCGTCTATGTGTTGCATTGTGTGGTTTATACCCAGTCAGTTCTCTTTGCATCATGATAGTTTTGATACCCTCTTCCTCTTTACCCATTGTCTCCCCTGTTGCCCTCAGGTACCCGCTAAACTACTGACTGTCCATGAGTTTTTGTTTCTTTGTCACTTTCTGTTTTATACTGCACATATAAGTGAAGTCCTATGGTTCTTAATTGTTTTCAAGTTGTCTTATTTCGCTTAACAAGATAATCTCAACGTCTATCTATGTTGTTTCAAATGGCAGAATTTTACCTTTTCTTATCACTATAATCAACAAGACAAGAAAGCATTTTAAATGGATGACCTCTGAATAGTCCCTTATAGCTGCCCTTATCCAAAGAAACCGGAGTTTGTGGGGTTATGCGCCATGATATACCTATTGTTATTTTGGCTTTTTATCAGTGTACCTATGGGCAGATTGAAAAGGATTGCTGGAATGGGTAGTTAGCATCAAATCATGGAGAAACACAAGGAAAGAGTGATTCTTATGATATTATATATTACAGTTGAGTGCTCTTCTCTCCCTATGAAAAAAACCATTCCAGAATTTGTATGTAAATCATAGTCCATTATTCTAGTTTTCCTACCTACACTGTTTTCTGAGCATGAATGTTTTTTAGGCTGAGTAATTTTCCAATGCTAATTCATGAAGAATATAAATAATTGATTACAATTTTAATTATAATAACTAACCATATCCTATCCAGGTTGGAAGGCAGCATTGCTCAATGCTTGATGAAGCATTAAATGCATGAAAGCTTTTATAAAACTTTATTGTAATCCAGTCTTGTATCTATACATCTGAGAACCTGTCTGAATGAAATTAGGTCATAGGATCCTAAGAGAAGTTGTAGTCTCTGCCTGTGACATTGTTTATCATTGTGTATGATTTGGTGCATTCTCTGGGCTCTTGAATTAGCTACTGTGTCTGTAGTTCTAAGATTTTATCAATAGATGGTAACAAAATGTAGGATTCTGTTCAGTTACGCTTGATACAGGTATAGGTGAGACAGATCATAATTGTGTCATTCTCAGTAAACTATTTCTAAATTACTGAAATATAAATTTTAATATATGTTAAATTGATCTAGAGACAAACATCATAAAGAAAAATTATATAATCTCATCAGACAAAAGTCTAACAGTATATTTTTCTCATATTTATTTGTATCATTACTGTTTTTTGCTTTTATCAAATATAGAGGTGTCTCATTAAATTTACAGTTTTTTTAGAAGCCATATTGAGCATTTTCCATAGTTAGCTAGTTCTTAATACTGGTATTTCAATTCCCTGGACACAGATGGAAAATATAGACATTGATAACATTTATTATGCAGTGGGAATAACAGAAACAAGTAATCAATGGCATGTCTTTCTTTCTAGTCAAGTGAACATAAGAAAGTGCAAGTAGTTTTTTGTAATTTGAAGATAATAACTTTCCCTTGGAAGTGTTGCTTATAGTAAAATTAGATAATGCATATAAAATTCTTTATATGTAGTTGATGATCACTTTTTCATTTTATTAAGGATCCCAAAATATTAGTTCATGGTTCTCTTTTCTGTCCAACAAATAAAGCATAAGGCACTTCTCTCAAATTGTTTTTCAGTGTATTCTTCTTTATATCCAAGGAAAATAGAGGAAATAGCCAAGCCTCTGTTGATGTGAAATATACCATACAGGACTCTCTAATTATTCCAGTTATTTCCATATCTCAAAGTATATTTTTAACAGGTTTCCTCTGGAACAAACACCTTAAACTTAAGAAATTAACCCAATGGTGGAAATTCCGGACAATTTACTCTTCAACTAGATTATCAGCTGATGGAGAGAATGGGTCATACCATATACTTTTGATATTTGGTCAGGATTTTTGCACTAACCACTCAGGAGATCATCCAGAAGGCTCTCCCTAAAGTGAGTAAGTGCTACTTACTAAATTTAGTAAAAAAGAAAATATTTAAAAATATGAATCATTCCATGGATATGAATAGATTCAGAAAACTGTAAAAGAGAAAAAAAGTTTTTTTTCCCTTGACACTCTTAGGGTCACTGGATGGGTCTGAAAATTAAAGTAACGAAGGTATTAACAGAAGAAAATCATAAAAATAATTATTAGATTTTTACATGTATATGGGATCTTTCACAAGAGAAAGAACCTTTTAAATACAGAAATAATAAATTTGTGAAGAATTGACAAGTCAGAGGGGTTTGGATTAGGAGTAGTAAAGAAGTAACTAGGAAGATAAGAGTTAGTTTAACAAGGTTGCTTATACAGATTTTTTGGCCCTTAATTCATAGTCTCGGGTTATAAGATATCTGACAATAACTCATTGCTGACTATCACTACAGTCACCTTTGAAGTACTCTCCTTGGGAAGCTATGCCCCAACACCAGTGCCTAGCCCACCTTTCAAAGCAATTTTGGAACTCTTTTTCTGGAATGGTCATCAGAGCCATTTTTGTATTATTTTTGATTTCCTGAATGTCATCAAAATATCTTTCTTTCAAGACTTCCTTTATCTTCAGGTAAAGAAAAAAGTCATTGGGGGTCAGTTCAGGTGAATAGGGAGGGTGTTCCAATAGAGTTATTTGTTTACAGCCTAAAAACTCCCTCAGAGACCATGCCGTGTGAGCTGATGCAATGTTGTGAGTGGTTGGCAGAAAGGTCAGGTCAGTTTTGTCTAACTTTTTTACACAGCCACTTCAGCCCTTCCAAAAAGTCAAGTCGGTTGACTGTCTGCTTGGTACAAGTTCATAATGAGCAATCCCTCTGATATCAAAAAAGGTTAACATCATCATTTTCACTCATGATTTGGACTAAGGAAACATTTTGGTCATGAAGAATTGGCTGACTTCCATTGTGCACTTTGATGCTTTGTTTCAGAGTTGTCTTGGTACATCCATGTTTCATCACCAGTGATAACACAGCCTAAAACATCGTCTTTCCTCTCCAAGAAGTCTTAGCAAAGTTCAGCTCTCCTTTGGTTTTGTTCATCGGTGTGCTCCTTTGGGGCCTTTTTTGCACACAGTTTCCTCATGCCAAGATTTTCAGTTAAGATTTTCTGAACTGTTTCTCTTATTGATGTTGTCTTGGTCAGCTGTACTTCTCACAAGGTTTGCCAACAATTTTGACACACACACAATTCAACAAATTTTTGCAATGTTTTGATCAGTTCTGCTTGTAACTAGCCACCCTGACTTCTCTTTATCAGTGACACTTTCTCTCCCCTCAGATAAAAACAAACAAACAAAAACATTTAATCCGTTTGTACTTTGCTGTTTCTTCACGACATTATCCCCATAAACTTGGACTAACATGTTGCTGATTTCACTTCCACTCTTGCTAAGTTTAACAAGAAATTTAATGTTTGTTCATTGCTTTAATTCAAGCTTTGACATTATTACAATGGCACACAAAAAAACATGCCATAACAATGAATGCCACTCAGCAAGACACCAGCACTTGGTAGACAGCTGTGAGACACTGATAAAACAAGGTTATGAAACCTTACCACGTTGTTTGTATATCGCTGCCAATGTTACCACATGGTGACAAGTTCATATACTTAATTGTCACACTGCATAGTCTTGGCGGAGAGAGGGTCACTTTTCCATGAGAGTTTTATGATGTGTTTTTGGAAACAAGCAGTTGGGGGAAAAGGTCATAGTGACTTTACTGCTTCTTCCTTTTTCTCAAACTTCTTCAGCTTTAATATCTCAAGTCATCATTTTTGGGATACTATGTCCTCAATCCTGTCAATAACTTTAATACAAGCCTAGGCACATTGCACAAAGAATTAGTTGCTTAATGTTTGTGTGTTTTACCTCAAGAAATGCCTTTAAAATATTTATCTGGGAAGTACTGTAGTTTCCTTGAGGAATTTTCTGTCTCTTGCTAAAAATCAGTTTTATCTTCTTGTTTATTCTGCACTTTTCTGATCTGTGCTCAATGGCAGTAACGGTTGTATTGCATCCTGACTTTATGTTTATCAGTTTCTTGGTGTATTTGATCCGTGCAGCCTTGCCCATCTTAGCAATGGCTACTTGATTTAATGAAACTGCCCATATCTTGTTTTCAAACACATTTTTCTGGTGTTTGAAAGTATACATATACTGTATACTTTGTCATAATAGCCAACCAATATATTGATACATCTATGTTCTTCTCAGCACATTTATGAGAAAAACCTAAAAATTTTTTGGTGATATTTCTATTTATTTATGTCAAAGACCTGGTATCACTGCACAAGTTTTAAAATTGTCTAGGCTCAAAATAAGTAAGTGGATTAAAGTAAGATCTGCAGATTAGCACATGGTACCATTTTTTACACCCCTCCAAGTAGTGTTAAACAAACAATGTCATGCTTTAAAGCTTTTCTAAAAGAAAGAGTTTATGAACCATATGCTAGCCAGAAAAGGATCAGAACCTAGGACACGAAGTCTATACCACCAGCTGCGGGGGTAGGCAGAAAAGACAAGCATGGCCACTGTCCTGATATTAATGGGTGTTTATGTTTTGGTGAAGAAAGATATAAATTATTTTAAAAGAATTCACACTGGCTACAGATAAAAGGGCTGGAAAGGAGGAGGTGTGGGCATTTATGCAATATTTGCAGTCTGTAAGGAAGAACTATTTACTGTGCTTGACTGGTTTGAAGCAACAGTCCTGAAAGTTTATGCGTTTGTGGGATGAGGTTCCCTAAGAGATGTTTGGAGGTTAATTCAAAGCTCCGACATGTATTCACGAATGTGAGCAGTCTTTTGTTAGTTATTAGCTGGTTGACTATTCTTGTCTCTATGTCTTACTCTACAGCCTACTGTAGGTAAATTTATCTTAGAATCTGTTTTCCTGTGCTTATATTAGTCATGTTTTTTGTCTTAACGTCTGAGCCTGCTACTAAAGCAAAGCCATTAAGTTCAGGAGCACAGGATGGTGGCCTGCTGCAGGAAAACTTAAACTTTCCAATTCTTCTTCACACTGCTTCAATTTCCAGTTCCATTCCCGATTCAGGTCAGGATGGGACAATAATGCCCCTGAGATGGAACGTGGAAAAAACATTTTGTTTCTCCTACATCCCTGTTTTAACCATCTTAGTTGTGAACCTCAAGGTCATGGGCACTCTTCCAGAGTTTGAAGTACAATATAAAATCCTGAGTGACCATTCACGTAGAGCTTATCGAAATAGCACTTCTTGCCCTAAAAATAAGATTGTTATTTTGGGGGAATATAACGTGGCAGGATGAATTCTGCCAATAGTTTTTATATGCAGGGCAATTGTTAATACCGCAAAAACACAATTGAGAATTTCTTCATCACTGTTGTGAGGCAATTAGAGCCAGACCAGCATGAGAGGAACCAATCATGGACACAGAATAACTGGAAAGTCATGTTAATTTTGGAATATAAATAGACTCAACAGAAGTAATTTAAATTAGCCAACTAAAGAAAGAATCTATAAGAATAAACACCGTAGTTAAACTAATCAAGGAGCCTAATGCGTAAGCTCAGATTTTAATTATTAAGTGCATGCTGTGTGACAGCATATGATGAGGTTTAAGACACGCAGCCTGAAAATATGGCACCTGGTTATATTGAATGGTTCAAGTTAAAGGACATCGTAAAATGACATGCACAGGAAGGACTCCCTAACGTTCCCCTAAGTAGGTTGTAAGTGGCCCTTCCTCCACCTATAGGAAAGAAGCATCCTCATGTCTGAAGATGGAATTTAAAGGAATAGATCTTGCTAAGTTTCTCTGTTTTATCACACTTCCGTCATACCATTTGTCCTACCGTGTCTTTCCACACCTTTCTACTATTCATCAGACCTACTAGAAAACTACTGAGGCTTATCTGCTTCTTCGAGTCTGCATTTTTCTCTGAAGAATCCTGTGTCATAAAACAAACAAAGAGACAAAAAGACTTTTACTAAAATAATTTGTATTATTTTGCTGTTGTTAATCTGTCTTCCATCATAAGAGTCCTAGTCAAGAACTTCAAAAGGGAGAGGGAAATATATTTTTTCTTCCCAACACACAAATAACTTTCATGGGTGGTCTCATTGAAGCCACTCATCACAGCTGCATGAGGTAATCATTCTCATTTACAAATGAGGAAACTGAGACTTTCAGGAAACTTTGTAAAGTGCCCCAAAGCACTTGGTCCTCAGAAGCTGACCTGGGATTTGGACTCCAGTGTCCACATTCTTACTAGCCCACATTACACCTTGAAATTGTCCTTTACCAGAATTGGGAGCTAAGATGTTACTTTGCTTTGTTGGGCTTCGGTTTCTCAGTTGTAATATAGAAATAACCTGCCCTTATTGTTTTAAAATTAAGTTAATGAGAATGTAAAATGGTGTAGCTGCTAAAAATAAAAGTATGGTATTTCCTCAAAACAATGCAAAATAGAATTACCGTATGATTCAACAATTCCATTTCTATCCTCAAAAGAATTGAGAACAGGGTCTTGAAGAAGTATCATACATTCATGTTTCTAATGTAAGTGCAAAAAAAGATATCCCTGAATGTTTGTTGAACATGTATACATGGAGAGCCATATGCAATTAGTAACACTCTTTTCGAAAATTAGATATGAGGTACCCAAAAGTATCAAGTATAGCTTTAGGCATACTGTCTCTTTAAATTATATGTACTCATATTTTATACCACAATGGTATAGAGAACTAAACCCTGAGAACATAAAAGAGAAAGTAATGTCTGCATTTACACATATTTTCTTGATGCAGTACTTTCACAGCCAAATCCTGCTTTAAAAAGTCCTCATGCAATTGAAAAAAAAATGTTTTATTTAAACATATTGGTTACACTATGAAGATATATATAATGTTGTAAGGAAAAAGTCCAGTGTGATCTTTTTTTTTTTCTGTTCCCTAACAGTGATTTGTCAAAGGCTGACAACTCTTTTTATAAGATTTATTTGTATTGTTTTTTAGAGAGAGAGAGAGAAAAGGGGGAGAGCCCAGAGCAGTCTCCATAGTTGTACTTCATTCTTTTTCTACATAGTTTCGTTCCACAGGTGGGTACGGTGCAGGAACCAGCTGGGGGAGGGGGACCCCACATGGGAAGCATGACCTGGGCAGGAGCTGAACTGGGGGCCTCCCACATAGGAGGCTTGGCCAGGTAAGAACTAAACTGTGGGCACTTCCCAGTTCATCATATGGGTCCACACAGGCTGGGGCTGGGATTCGATCCTTGGACCCCAGGGCTGCAAAATGAGTGCTCAACCCGCTGAGCCATCCCATTATCCCCACAGGCTGACATCTTTAGCATGTATTTTAATACAGAGCAAAAGTTTATAGTGGATGTATGAGAGCTGTCTGGAAAAAATCCAGAGATTGTCTAATAACAAGAATGGTTGCAAGGCTGGGTACTTCCTGGACAGCCCTCGTAAACCTATTGAAAGAGAAATGGTAGGAGCAGAGTGTTAACTGAGAGTAGCACAGTTATAATCAATTATATAGCAATAAGTGATTGACTTAATACTTAGAAGTGTTCAATAACCCACATTTGGAATAAAGATTTGTTCATTTTATTTTATTTCCCAATTGTAGTTTTATGTATAGACATAGAAAGATTAGATAAAACTCTATGGGTTTATGAGCAAGATATATTTGTATAAATATAAATGAGTGATTGGAATTTGCTCTTAAAATCATTTATAATAATATTTTAAAAGCATGCATTAGAATTGGTATATGTGACATTAAAAAAACAAACAAACAAAAACACTGTTCACTTTGCTTCAGGAAAACACATTTTCCCACTGACAATTTGGAACATAATTAATTTGTTTTGGAAAAATTTTCAGGCAAATTGATGGTGAGAAAATTAGAAACTATCATATTCATATTGACAAGTGTTCTTTTCTTTTCCATGAAGAAAATATGTATATAGTTTCACAATATATTAAGATATTTTGGGGAAATTTGATGAAAAATCAAACTTTTGAACTTCAGAGTTGTTTTTAAAGGAAATTTTTAAGTTGTACTCTGGACTCAACTCTAAAATATTTAAGCTTATCAATTCACTCCAAGCAAGTTTCTTCTTTCTTCAAAAGGCACATATGCACTTTAATGGCTACTTGTCCATCCTCAGATTAACATACTATCATTGGTCCTGGTGCAAAATACAAATGACATATGTTACTGAACAGCTCACCTTACTCTTTGGATCTTGGAATATAGCTCTAATCTAGAAGTATCTGACAGGGAATGCCGGGATAGCTCAGAGGTTGAGCACTTGCCTTGCAATCGTGAGGTCCAGGGTTTGGTTCCCAGCATTGTCCCGGGTAACTCATATGCTGAACTTTGGCTCAACTGGTAACCAACGGGATGGTGGAGAAGGTTCTTGCCTCCCATGTAGGAGGCCCCCGTTTGGTTTCTGCTCTGCCCGGCCCCACATGCACCTCTGTGGAATGAAAACCATGTCACAACTAGTGATGTACAACTATGAAGACTGCTCTGGGCCCTCCTGCCCCCCCCCCCCCCTT
>PVKE010053281.1:0-10094 GCA_004027555.1 Craseonycteris thonglongyai
CTTCCCTTTTCCTCTCCCGCTCTCCCCTTTTTTCTCTAACCTTTGGGTGTTGTTCTGCGTTGTGTGGTTCTCTTAGTTGAGGTTTCTTCTCAGGGTTTCCCCTGTGGACTCCCCTCTGTTCACAAGGCCCTTCCCAGGCAGTTATCGGTGTTCTCCACTCATGCCGCCATCTTTGATCTGGTCCCTTTTCTTAAGGATGCTTCTTATCTCCATTCTCTTTGAAGTTTAAATGTTTACTTCCTCCATTTTTATGTTTTTGTTGTCCCAGTTTATCCGTTTTTTTGTTTTGTTTTCTTTGTTTTTATTTTTTGTTTCAGGTTCAATAGCCTCCTTCAGTATTTCTTGAAATGCTGGCCTTGTGCTGGATTAATTCCCTCAGGTTCTGTATGTCTGAGAAGGTCTTTATTCCTTCTTCATATCTAAAAGATAACTTTGTTGTGTAGATGAGTCTTGGCTGGTAATGTCTCTCTTTCAATATTTTGAGTACTTGATTCCACTCCCTCCTGGCTTGTACAGTTTCTGTTGAGAAATATGATGATAATCTGATGGGCTTTCCTTTATAGGTTATGGAGTTCTTCTTTCTGGCTACCTTGAGCATTCTTTCTCTGTCTTTGTTTTTTGACATCTTCAGTATAATGTGCCTTGGAGGAGGTCTGCTAGGATTCAGGTAGCTAGGAGACCTGTTTCCTTCTTCAATTTGAATTTTCAGTACTTTCCATAGATTTGGAAAGTTCTCATTTACTATTTGTTTGAGCAAGTTCTGTGTGCCCATCCCATCCTCTGCTCCTTCCTGAATAGCTATTATTCTTATGTTGCTCTTTCTAATGGAGTTAGTTCTTATAGAGAACTTTCATTTCTTTTAACTCTCAGGTCTCTCTCTTTCTTCCTCGGCATATCCATACTTCTATCTTTGATTTCACTAATTTTTCTATCTGATCTGCTCTGCTTCCTATCTGAGCTACTTCATTTTTCATTTATTTTATTGTGTTACCTCCAGAATTTGTATTTGGTTCTTTTCTGTAGTTTCAATTTCTTCATTAAAGTATTCCTTTTGCTTCCATATTTCCTTTCTGAGAATATCTAGGTGCTTTTCTGTGCCTAACTGCCTTATGTTGATCTCTTTGGGTGTTTTCAGAACTATAATATTGATTTCTGTGTCATTTGGCTCAGATATTTCTATATCCTTAAGTTTCTTTTTCTAGATTTTTTATTTTCTTTGTGAAAAGCTTTGTTCCTTAGAGTACTCATGCTCTTGGAGTGTTTCTCTCCATGGACATAAAGTCTTTTCCCCTGGTAGATATGAAGAGGTCGTTCTTTCACTTCCCAGTTGGTGTCACTGCAGCATCTTACAATATTTTCTCTTGTTTATTTGGTTTTCTTACAATGGGAGACTTCTTAGAAGATGAGCTTCCCTTCTTTAACCCGGTAGCCTTGGCCTTGGTGTGCCTTCTCTTTGGGAGGATATGGTGGGTGATGGTATTCTATGCCTCCTAGATCCCACTGCAGTCAGAAGATGCCAAGCCCATGCTTCATAGTTTTTCTAGATCCCCTGCCAGCATTAGTAAGAAGGGTGGGGGCGAGGTTTATTGGAAAAGGCACAGGTCTGTTTGTGTCACAGGGTAATGGCAACTAACTGCTTGCGGGCACTGGGCAGAGGTGAGGGGGGTGTGCAGTGGACAAGCCTTGGAGGACAGTAAGGGGAAGCAGCCAGAGTCAAAAGCCTCCCAGCATTCCAGCTGGGTCTCCACCTCATCCAGGGCCACCCCATGCTTCCGCCGCTGGTGCTCGGGCCTCGGGCACTGGGGCACTCAGGCACTCGGGCACTCCAGTCACTGACACTGCACTCTGGCTGCCTGCTCCTTGCTCTGGCCGCTGGTCCTGTGCACCAGCCTCTCACCCTGCACTCTGGCCACCCGCCCCACATTCCAGCAGCGATCCCCATGCTTCAGCTGCCCGCACTGCTCTCTGGCTACAAGTGCCACACTCCAGTGTCCCACGCTGCACTCTGGCCATCCATGTCATGCTACGGCTGCTTGCCAGCTCTCCTGTCACCTCACCATGGTGCAGCCACTTTCACCCAGCTCCTGCCATCTGCCCTGAGCTCCAGCCATCCTCACCTCTGCTGCTGTCCATTCTCGGCCTCCAGCGCCTCACCCCCACCCCCCACCCACCACCACCAGCAAGGGCCATGCTGCACCTTGGCCTGTGCTTTCACACGCCCACCTCAGCCTCTCCTTTGCCAGTCTGGCCTCCTGGTTGTGCTCTGTGGCGTGTCTCTGCACTACTCTGTTCTTGTCCCTCTCACTAGCCTCCTTTTCTCTGGCCTTTAGGTATTTTCTTGGGATGAGTGGGTCTCTAAGCCGAGGCTATGTGTTGCTTAGAGATTCCCTGGTTGAATTTTGGTTGTTCAATTTGTTGTTCTTTCCAGAAGAGTTTTCAAAAGTCTCCTCTCACACAGCAATCTTCATGATGTCTCCTGTGTATTTGTTTTACTATAAACATGGATGGGAATGGTATTTGTCAGAAATAATTCTCATTAAATTGATGCTCTAAGAAGATGGTCCATATTTATTCTAACTTCGCCTATCCTTGGCATAGCATCGCATATCCCAATTTAAAAAGACCAAGACAAAAACTCTAAGAGAATTATCACTCTTAACATTCTTTAAAACTTCTCAAACTTCAACAAGCCCAATCTCAATTCTGCCAACATGGGAGCCAACATCTCCAAAGCATTCCTGGAATAGAAGTCAAGTCTTGATGTTATTAAACTCCTCCAACACCTGAACTGGGGCCAAGATTCACAGGAGCATATCCTGGTGACTATTCTGCTGTGTTAGAAGCTGTGAAACTAAAGAAGAGAGAGGTGTTAAGTAGGAGCCAGCCCCCACTTCCTGAAGGCTGACCTACACCCACAGGCTCTCTGTAATCTAACCCTAGTGGAAGCCATTACCATAGCGGTCACACCCCGGAGCCTAGTTTTTAGTCTCTCTCTCTCTCATAGGCTTCCTCTAGGTGAGACAGTTGGAGATGAAGAAGGTAGAGAAAGGGGTGGGGACTGTGCAGAATTTTCCTAGACTGGAAAAGTAGAAAGCATGCCTGGGCATGGCAGCTAGCAATCTTCTTTCCTGGAGGCTTTAATGGAAACTGATAGTATTTAACCCTCTCAGAACCCCTTTCCAATGCTGACCACACCTCACATCATGGACCCCTTCGGAGTTTTAAAACAAAGGTGTGTGTATGTGTGTGTGTTGGGAGGGATTCATCCTGGGTTACTCTCCCACGTCCTGGTGCCAAAGCTTTCTTACTACCTGAAGGGAATGGCAAGAGAGCTCTCTCACCTCCATGTCTTTGCAAATACTGTTCCCTCTGCTTGAATTCATCATCCTCCTGCCTCCCCACCCCACACTTGCAAAACTGCTATTTGCTCTGGGAAGGTGTCCTCAAGAGCCCAATCTCTAGGCAGAGTTAGACACTCCCTCCTGAGCCCCTCATCATCATTTTGTACAGCTTCTTAGTAAAGCATCTGTCACCTGACCAGTCTTGTGGTTTTTCACCCCTACCCTCCTCCACACTCTTGGCTTTGAGCTTCCTATCCATCTCTGACACAAAGCCTGATGCTAGAAGGTCTGCTTTTAATGTTCTTCGTGAAAGAAAGAATAAATGAGTTAAAGACGAAAGCAGCAGCAAAAACTCAGGCCTGTACCACAGAGAGCTGAGCTATGTAGTCCCACCCACCAATTTCCCAAGGCCTCCCTGGTGCCTCACTCAGTCCACAAAATATTGGGCCCCAGACAAAATCTCCTGCCTGCCACCCACAATTGCCTTTTCCCCCAGCAATTATCCTCTGAAGCCCTCAGCAAAGGAAACCTAAGGGATGAACCTCCCTCTTGTAGGACCCCAAGGTGTAAGACCTCTCCAAGCCTCCATGATTGGAGCCCAGGGATGCCGAAGGAGTTCTCACATGCTTGCCTGTCTGCTATGCCTGGTTCCTCTGGGGAGACACAGGGCCCAGCAAGAAACCCAGGGCCAAGTCTGAGACCCAGGTCTCACTCTCCCCTCCACCACCACCCACCCCCTCCTCCAATTCTGCTTCCTGCTCTCTCTGACCCTACTCCATATAAATGTTCCTGCCAAAGTCCCTTTCCATAACCCTGACTTTGTCCCTGTCCTCATCTTCATCCCTCTCTGCCCTGTAGTGGTATAGGGCCCCCTCCTTGTTCCCCACCCTTCCTAACCCTGGATACCCTGTTAGTACACATAATGGAATGTTTTTGAAATACTCCAACTAGCAGGCATCCTCGGTGGCTGAGGGTCTTGAGGACATGGCAGCAGTTTCCAACCAGACAGAGAAGATCCTGCAAGTGAATTGCTGATTCAACTTCAGCCAACAAACATTATCAAAGCCTACTCTGGGCCCACCCTGCTCCACGTCCCACAGGGACACGCATATCCTGCCCAGGCCCTAAGGGAAAGCAGGCCTAAGACCCCACTATTACCGAAGGGATCCCTAGTGAATGGGAAGGGCAGAGGAGTGAGGGAAGGGAGCAGAGAAGCAATCAGGGTGGTCAGCCCTCCTATGGCTCCACCACCCCAGAAGCAGGCTGGCTGGGGGCCAGGAAGGGTGTGCAAGTTAAGGGAACCAGGGATGTCATCCAGCTTCGCTTTCCTGAGCCAGACCACGATTTTCCTCACGCAATTTACAAACAGGGAGAACCTGCAAGTGACCAGGGCAGGAGGGTTAAGAGCTGAGCAACAGCACCACCCCAAGTACCAATTCCTGATTTCAACAAAGCCCTCAAGAGCAAAACCAAAAGACTGTGCAGTGTGACAAGAAGGAGGAGCAGGGAACGAGGACAGGAAGGATCCAGAGGTGCAGAATGACTTGTGGGGCTGAAGAGGGAGGGTACGGGAAGCAAAAAGCACAGTTGGCTGTGGGTGTCTGTAAATGCAGTCGGGCCTAAAGCTGTGCAGGTGTTCCATACCACACATGCCCAGAAACGGCCCCGGGGGTGCTGTGTGCCTGGCCTGTCTGCTCTAGGAGCCAGAGGAATGACTGCAATGGACTCTTGGTCTAGTGTCAAATTAGATCCTTTATAATCGTGCCAGAAGGGACTCCCATCCTGGACTTTATCAAGGTACTCACCTCACACGCATGCATTTTTAGACCTCAAAAACAGAATTTGGGGGAAGCCAGGATGGCTCAGTGGGTTAAGCACTCACTTTGCAACCCTGGGGACCAAGGATCGAATCCCGGGCCTGGCCCGTGCGGACCCATATGCTGAACTGGGGTATGCTTCCCATGTGGGAGGCCCCCAGTTCAATTCTTGCCACCCCCCGGTTTGGCCCCTGGCTTGACAGGGCATGCCTTCCATGCAGGAGTCCCCTGGCCCAGTCCCCGCCCTATGCAGCCCCTGCCCACCTGTGTGGAACGAAACCAAGTCAAAAACTGCTGACGTGCAACTATGGAGACTGCTCTGGGCCCTCCCCCTTCTCTCTGTCTCTGTCTCTGTCAAAAACAATAAAATTAAAATTAAAAACAGAATTTGATTATTCATAAGCTTTGGATCCTAACACATCTTTATGTCAATTTTTATTACTTGATTATGTCATACAGAATGTTTTCTGAAAACTTATTTGAAAGTCAAATTCAAATGGTGAAAGTCCGATAGTACATTTGTATATTATAGATGGGGTTGTACTCAGAAAGTTAAAATATATTTCCTCCTTCACAGCCTGAGAGAACTTCTGGGTTCCATGTGAAACAGATAAGAACTGAGAACATCCCAGTAAAGCTAAAGGTCATGGCTTCTTCTTTTTTTTTTTTTTAATTGTTAAATTTATTGGGGTGACATTGATTGATAACAATTACATTGTTTCCAGGTGTACAATTCTACATTACATTGTCTATACATCACATTATGTGCTCGAAACATGGCTTCTTTAGCTATGTTGAAACCCAGAAGTCCAAGGGCCATCCCTTTCCAGAAGCCCTGCACCCTCAGGACCCCTCATACCACACACACCTCAGTGGACCAGGACTCAGCATGTTCTGCCGCGCCAGCCAAATCCAGCCCTCCACCTGGTTTGTAAGGCCTATACGCTAAGAATGCTTTTTCACATTTTTTAATGGTAGGGGGGAAATCAAAAGAAGAATTATATTTTGTAACACATGAAAATTGCATGAATTCAAATTTCAACATCAATGCATAAATTGTATTGGAACACAGCCGCATTTATTCACGTCCATATTGTCCATGGCTGCTTCTCCACTAAAGTGCAGTTAAGTAGTTACAACCAGATGACCCAAAGCCTAAAATATTTACTACTTAATGCTTTACATAGAAGCATGCCAACACCTGCTCTAGACCAAAGTCCAGAAAGGGAATTTAAGCCCCATGTGTCTGACTGCTCTCACTTCTCTCCCCCTTCCCCTCCTCCCCTTCTCAACCCCTCATGTTTCCTCTCCTTCTTCCTCCTACAAATGGCGAAGACCAAGAAGTGGGTGTTTATTATTTCCTTTACGGAAAATCTTGCTCCTCTCTGGCTCCAGCCTCATGCGTATGCCTTAGGGACAGGCATGGGAACCCTCCCTAGGCCAACGTGTTCTAGTGGGAGTGCCTCCAGTGGGCCACAGGTGTGCAGCAAAGTGGTGTGGTGATGTCCGCAGCCCTCAAGTGAGAGGGCAGCTGGATCAGATGGGCCGGTCACTCCAGGGGAAAGCCTCACCGCCCCCTCAAGCAGCCCCCTTAGGCAGCAAGGACAATGATCTTCCTCCAAGCAGTGAGGGAGGCTTCTCCCACCTGCACATGTCCTTGGGCAGCCAGCTAGTGTGCCACTGCCCACGTCAGACAAGGAGAAGTGTGTGCCCCATCTGCCAGGGAGCACAGAGACAGGCCAAGAGCGCTGGGGGCGGGGCAAGGAGAGCAGGAGGGAAGCCCCAGTGGGCACAGCATCGGATGGCAGCCCTGAATCTCTCTCTTCACACATACATATAGAAACTGTATTATTTATTGTTCACACTGGTACACTTTCTTCTTCTGAAATCAACTTCAGTGAGATATAATTTACATACAACAAAATGCAACTATTTTAAATATACAGTACTATGAGTTTTGACAAATGTGTATGTGGGTGATCTACCAATGTAACCGCTGCTACAACCAAGATAGAATACCTTGCCATGACCCCCAAAAGTTCCTATGCACCCCTTTAGAGTCATCCCCACTGTCCCCCAAGATGGCTGCCCCAGGCAACTAACTACTTACTCATCTGCTTTCTATCACTACAAAGTAGTTGAGCCTGTTCTAGAATTTCAAAGAAATGGAATCAATCATAGAGCATGTGTTAGTGTCTGCCTTCTTTCACTCAAGATAATGTTTTTCAGATTCATGATATATTATCAATAACAAACTGATGCACTTTTTTCTTCATTTTTTGAGTGAAAGGAAGTGCTATAAGTAGTCAGGTCAGGTCAGAAGGCACAAACAGAACATTTCAGAACAATGGTCACTCCATGTTATGGGCTGTCTCTATCTTTTGCCACAAAAGAGGTTTTCTTCAGCAATCCAAGCTGGCTGCAGGGTAAATGCTGTGTAAAATGCATGTGTGTTCTGCCAATTAGTGCTTCATCATTATTTCAGTGCACTCAAATCTAAAAGATTTGATGGGTGCTAAATCCATTGCCTTATCACAAGAAATTTCAACACTGTGTTTACCAATAGAAGAAAATAAAAGGCTTATATTCTTTAAAAAGAATTTCAGACGCTCTAAATTTTTGAGTGCTTATAAAGTTGTTTTTATTTTTTTATTTTTTTATTTTTTTATTTTTTGACAGAGAGACAGAGAGAGACAAAGAGAAGGGGGAGAGCCCAGAGCAGTCTCCATAGTTGACAGCATTAGTTTTCCATATAGTTTCACTCCACAGGTGGGCACAGAGCTGCGCAGGGCAGGAACTGGGCTGGGAGCCTCCCACATAGGTCCCGGCAAGAACTGAACTGGGGGCACACCCCAGTTCAGCACATGGGTTCGCATGGGCCAGGGCCGGGACTCGATCCTCAGTCTCCGGGGCTGCAAAGTGAGCACTTAACCTACTGAGTCATCCCAGCTTCCCCAAGTTTTTAATTTTTTATCACTAATTTATACAAACAAAATTTCTTGTCAATGAGGATTATAAAAAATTTGAAGAAATCATTAAAATATCTTGATCAGACATTTCATATTGTGGGGAAGCCGGGATGGCTCAGTGGGTTAAGCGCTCACTTTGCAGCGCCGGGGATTGAGGATCGAATCCCGGCCCCGGCCTGTGTGGAACCATATGCTGAACTGGGAGCTCCCCTAGTTTAGTTCTCTCTGTCTCTGTATCTCTCTCTCTCCCTCTCTCTCTCTCTCTCTCTGTCAAAAATAAAATAAATAAAAATATATATATTTAAAAAAAAAAGAAATTTTATATTGCTATTTCAGCCTGAAATTAGATATAAAAAGCTATGTTAATGTAAGCAAGCTCATGTTTAACAATAAAATATTAAAAATAATTTATTTAGAATTTATGTTAATTCAATATTAATATTCTCCTTTGTTTTTTATCTTACATAAAATGAAAAAAAATGTGCATTCTTTTTTAACTAAGCCCCATATAGGTGTCCCGAAGTCCTCTTCTTTTACTGCAGTGTGCTGTACATATGTTCTCATTTTCTGTGTGTGCTGTGTGCACAGGAAAAGAATTGGCAGCACGGCCCCAACTACCAAAGAGGCGGGGCCTGGGCTGGAAGCCTGTTGTCTTGCTAAAGAGGTCTCTCCTGCCCTCTAGTGATCATCTTTTTCCTCTAGTGGGAAAATAGTAATGTACCGGTATCCATTTATAATAATGTCTTTTTTTTTTTTTAAGATTTATTTTATTGTTTTTGACAGAGACAGAGAGAGACAGAGAGAGAGAAGGGGATGGGCCCAGAGCAGTCTCCATAATTGTATGTCATCAGTTTTCAACATGGTTTTACTCCACACAGGGGGCTTCTCTGGGCCGGAACTGGGCTAGGGGTCTCCCACATGGGAGGCACGCCCCCATGAGCCAGGGGTCAAACTGGGGTAGGGGGGAAGAACCAAACTGGGGGCCTCCAGCATAGGAAGCACACCCCAGTTCAGCATGTGGGTCCTCATGGGCCAGGGCTGGGATTTGATCCTCGGACCCTGGGGCTGCAAAGCAAGCGCTTAACCCACTGAGTCATCCCGGCTTTCCCTGATCAGGTTTATATTTGCAAAAATATCATCCCTGTTACACAGGCATCATGCCAGCCTTGGGCATTCCCCCTTTGATTCATGGAGCCTGGAGAGGTCAAGGCTATGGCTCCTATTCTGTGATTCCACCACCTCTCTCTGCCCTCATCTTCTCCACTACTGTAAGCATGGGCAAAATCCCCACCACCCCTGGTCACAAGACAACCTTTGCCATCATCTAGAACTACCAACCACCAAACCCCTTCCCCACCCCTACCAGATGCAAGGACCACAGGAAGGGTGAGGGGAGAAGGAAATACCCACCCTGTTTAGCAATCTAATGTCAGCAGGCAAGCTGCAGGCCCCCAGCACCTTGGCACAAGGAGGAAAGCCTTCTCCACCATAAACACTTTCTGAATCCCCTACCCCAGGGGTGGCCAACTTTTCTGTATATAAAATCTACTTTTTATCTTGAAAGTTTGTCGCAATCGACTTGTTGTCATAGGCGTAGTCTAAGGGGGAAGAAGGGGTGTGAAATGCATACTGTTTATACACTGTGTTTCAGTATAAGGTGCATTCCAGCGAGGTATGGGTAGATAAGTAAACTATATGTTCAAAACTATTTTTTATTTTTTAAATCACTTATTAAGTTTTCGAGATATAGGCTCATGAAGAAAATAAGTTTCCAGACCCAACTTTTGATAGCAGCATTCCGTACATGCGGTACCTAAAAAATTCGATTTTCCGACACTTTTTCAAGATAGATTTTTACTAACTTAAAATGCAATTTAATTTTTTTATCAACTGCAATGTATAAGTTGTTGTACTATTTGTTCATAAATATGAAAAAGTTGTTATAAAAATGCACAGTATGGCTGATA
>PVKE010053282.1:0-10094 GCA_004027555.1 Craseonycteris thonglongyai
GGTTTTTCCACATAGTTTCATTCCACAGGTGGGCTTGGGGCTGCACAGGGCAGGAACTGGACCGGGGTCTTGTCCCGGTGAGAACTGATCTGGGGGCACTCCCCAGTTCAGCATACGGGTCTGCATGGGCCAGGGCCGGGATTTGATCCTCTGTCCCCGGGGCTGCAAAGTAAGCGCTTAATCCACTGAGCCATCCCGGCTTCTCCATTCTTACATTTTTGAGATCATTCCAAACTGATTATAATTTTTTTTATACATTGCTTTCATCAGTTTGCTAATGTTTTTTTTAATATTTTTGCATCTATGTTCATGAGTAAGACTGGTTAATAATCTTTCTTTCCTTATTGTTCTTGACAGATTTTTATATCAGGCTAATATTATTTCTGTGAGTGGATAAGGATAATTGGACAAAGGAAAAATAAATAAAAGATGAAAGTTAGGTCATGATACAAAGTTTATGCCATAAGATCTCTTATGTGGCTAGGAATTGGATTTGGATTTGAGCTTCCTAGAAATGAATTCAAATCAATTTTATGATTCATAAAAATCAATGAGGCAAAATCAAGCTAGCTGTTCAGAAGCAGAACAGATTTTTGGGAGGCAGTATAGGATAGTAGTTTGGAGACTATTCCATAGATCTGGACTGAGTTCTAATCCTAACTCTATAACTTGCTAGCTGTATAAATTTGGACAAATTACTTAATCTCTTTGTGTTTCAGTTTTCTTTCATTCTTTCTTTTTATTGTTTTTGACAGAAAGAGAGAGGCAGAGGCAGAGAGAGACAGAGAGAAGGGGGAGGGCCCAGAGCAGCCTCCATAGTTGCATGTCATCAGTTTTTGACATGGTTTCATTTCACACAGATGGGAGGGGGTGGGCGGGTATTTACTCAAAGAAGTATTTCACAGATTAAATGGGTTAATGCACAGAAAGTACTTTAAAAAGTGATGGGTTCTTGGTAGCATTCAAATATTAATGTTTATTATCATTTCTGATAATGAGACCAGAAAGAAAACTCCTTGAATTCCTTTTGAGAGGATACTGTTTAATGAAAAAAACAATGACCCAAACAAACACTTGTAGGATTATTATAATCATTATAGTTTTTATTTAATTATTTTGAGGAATATATATTTTTCAGGCAAACTTATGTAATGCTTTTCTAATTGAGTTTTTGATAAATTTTGAGAGCAGTGAGGATAAGATGATACTCTATGAGCAGTCCCTGTAAGACAACCATATATGCACTTATTTTTACATAGAAGAGTATTAATAGAAGACTACCTTGCTTTCACATGGGTCAAGAGGTACTGAAGGACACGGTCAGGCATCTCTCCTTGAGTAGTTTTGGGTATACAGCAGTACACAGTCAAAATCCCAGAGGCTGCACTAATTTTAGCTTGGGGAAAGAATTAAAATTTGATATTATGAACTATCATCATGGCCATAAATTGGTTATTAAAAAGTGTCTAGGTATAGATACCTAGCTTACTGTACTGAATAGTTAAGTACACTGCTTTCTAGTCAGCTAATAATATTTACAACTAATGCTTACACTGAGTTGACTATGTGCTGTACTAAGCACTTCACATATATCAATGTATTTAACATTCAGAACAATAACATGAGACAGACAATGCTATCATCCCCAGCTAACAAGGTGAGTCATGAAACTAGTAAGTGACAGAGTTGGGATTAAAACACAGGTATGTTGACTCCTCAGTCCAAATGTTAGTGAGATGCCAACCCAAAATGGTGGCTTTATTTTAGAGTAATTGACCTGTATATAGACCTTCTCTGGGGGAGAGATTTTATAGCAGGCCAGAATATTCCAATGTTAAAAGAACAGAATCTGTATGTGTGTGTTTTCCCTTCTTTATTTCACTACAAGGTGCATAGCCAGGCAGACAAGAATGGTATAAGTATACAAAGTGAAAACAGTGGTGGCATCTTTCATGTAATTTCTAACTAATCAGTTATAGATCTTAACTCTGACAGTGGATTAAGGAGCAGGTTCTTATTAAACATCAGTAATGAGGATCACTAGCATATTGATCTTGTGATCTCCATCCATAATTTATTTCCATCTACTGCAATATAAAGAAGAATTTGAAAAGAGCCTACACAATCTTCTATGACTCTAAGACTTTTTTTTTTTACAAGTTAATACAGTTTGTCAATGATCAGCAGTGGGATAACTATGCCTGAAGGCCATTCTTCTTCTGCAAAAAGTATTGGCTTATTGGGCCTAAACTTGCAATTTATCAAGAAGGAAATAGGCGTGCTGCTGTTTGTAGAGTTCTTTTCTGTGGTGACAACCTGTGGCTCTCTTTAGCTGGGTTCTTTCAACATGCATAATGCTCTTAGTTTTCTGTAACATTAGCTTTTCATACTACAGAAGCAACACTTAGCTGCAGCTGTCTAATAGGAAGCTTAAATAGTTGTGGTTGAGTGGGAGTGGTTGCTAGAGAGCACTGGAAAGCCTGGAGACATTTCTTGCATCTCTTCAGTTTCTTGGCAGCCAGGGTTGGGGAAATGTTGCTGCCAAGTGGGACCCTTCCAGTGGCCATTGCCTATATATCTTTCCAGGGTTGCATCAATGATGCCCAAGAAAATGGCCTCCTCTTTGATCTTGGGATACTTGTGCCTAGAGGACACCATCGCCTTTGGGTGATTGCCCTTGGGGCTACCTTTGCTAATACTCTGATTCTACAATTTGGAAATGTTAATCTTTCTATTAAAAACTGTGCTGGTGTTCATGATGGTTTTAGCTAGGTAACAGTATACTTGAGGAGTTAATAAAAATACTTACAAACAGGGACCTGAGCATACCCTTCCAAGCAACTCTTTAATAGTTCTGGGGGCAGGTAGTCTCCCCAGGTACTCTATTTGGTATGTTTTTGTAAATTAGTTGTCCACTACAAGGAAGTACTACCTAGCCCTGTAAGAAAGTGGTCTGGAATCTACAAAATTACTTGAATTTACAGAACTGGAAAAACAAACTTCCCACAGTTAACCAAGACCTGGACTTCTAAGACCTCATTTATCAAATTCATAGCTCTGATAACAGTGCCCTAGAATTTTCCCTCATTTCCACACCTAATGGTTTATTTCAGATCTTATCACATAGAGTAATTATAAAGTATTTTTAATGTGATAAGTTTACAATAATATTTGTTTAGAAAACTCCCAGATAGTTCTTCTGATTAGCATGACATAAGTTTTACAATTTTGTTTGTTTCATTTTGTTTTGGTTTTCCTGCCTAGCAATCCCTGACTTTCTAGTTTATAAGTAATGGGCACTGGAAGGGAAAGTCCCACTGGGTTGGAACCCAGTATGGGTGAGGCAAGTTTAAGTTATTAGTAGCCAATTGAAATAAGGGGAGGAAAGAAATCTCTCCCTTCGAGTACTGGGGCAAGTTTTTGAAAGGTCATAGAATGGCAATAGACCATTAGTAGAACTTGAAAGTTCTTCAACTTATTTTTCATCTCCAGACTTTCTAACCAGCTCAGAAAAATGTAAGTATAGACTGACTCTAGGATGGATCTAAAACTTAGGGAAAGTTGGCTCTTCCTACCTGTTCCTAAATGTAAAGTCCAAGGATAAGTTGATAAGACCTAGCTTTAATATAATATTTGATTCTAATTTTCAGGGCAGATACATAGTAAAAATTTTCATTAATTTGACCCATGTGCTACCACTCAGTACCACCAGATTCTATTCATAATGAATGTTAGTGAGTCTCTAAAGGAACACTCTCACCCCACAGGAAATTAACCCATTTATTCCTAATTGACTTCTGGGAGAGTCTCATTGTGCTCACTGCGAATCCGTGTGTCTGGGATCTTAGAGTTAAGTAACTCTGCCATGGAAGACACAGACTAATTTGAGATTTAAACATCACAAGAAGACCGTACGTGGAGCAAGCAACATGAACTTTGGAGGGAAACAGGGTAAGTGGGGCAAAGGTGTTAAGACAAATCATGTCTGGCTTCCAAAGGAATTAATGAGGACTGGAAAGAAGAGGTTCTAGCCATATGATTAATGGAGCTCATGATCAGTCTAGAGGTAGGAGGAAAGAGGCTCTTACTCATCTTTACCTCTGGACATTGCATAAGTGTTACTGTATTCTCAGTACATCAAGTCAGGGGGCACAAGGTTTGAGCTGGTGTTCTCCAGATGTCTCTGTTGTAAAGTTACTATTTCCCCCTTTGTAATTAATAAGTATTATGTATGGACCATCATCTATATCTTGTGTCTTTTTTCTCCTCTAACAGTTTTCTAACTTTAAACTACTAATATGGGGGCGATTAATATTTTGAAATTGAGGTTTCTTATAGGTAGATATTATAACCCATTTTAAAAAGCTAATAAATTCCTTATCTTTGCCATACTACTATGTTTCTAGAAGAAGACTTACACATTAGGGGAAAATACCAGGGATATTACCAAGCCCAAAGGAAAGCAACCAAACATTTAGAGCATATCATCCAGTTAAGCTATTTCTTCAGGTGACCTGGCTTTTCCCACACCTAGAAAGTCAAACTAATCCAGTCCAAGTGGAGCACCAACCAATTCCTGGAATTAGGGAATGCTTTGGTTTTTTAGGTCAGGTTACTAGTACCAAGGTGGGGCTCAGTGATGAGTCATTTATATGAGGCCTGAGTTTGAGAACTTGCCACCTTGCACTTATGTTGGTAGCACTGTACAAACAACTCAGTAAGGTTTCATAACCTTGGAATATCAGTGACTCACAGCTGTGTTCGTGTCGACGTTTGGTGGTTCTTGCTGAGTGGCGCTCATTATTGTTGTGTGTTTTTGTGCACTGTCATGAGAATGTCAGAGTTTGACTTAGAGCAACAAACAAACATTAAATTTTTTGTTAAACTTAGCAAAAGTGGAAGTGAAATCAGGGATATGTTAGTTTAAGTTTATGAGGATAATGCCATGAAGAAAACAGCAGTATACAAATGGATTCATTGTTTTTCTGAGGGGAGAGAAAGCATCACTGATGAAGAGAGGTCAGGGTGGCCAATGACAAGTAGAACTGACAAAAACATTGCAAAAATTTATCAAATTGTGTCAAAATCATCGGCTGACTGTGAGAAGCATAGTAGACCAAATAAACATTGATAGAGAAACAGGAAAATCTTAACTGAAAATCTTGACATGAGAAAGGTATGTGCAAAAATGGTCCTGAAGGAGCGCAACAATGAACAAAAGTAAATGAGAGTCAAACTTTGCCAAGACCTTTTGGAGAGGCAAGATGATGTTCTGGGCCATGTTATCACTGCTAATGAACCATTGGTGCACCAACATGGCCCTGAAACAAAGCATCAATGGAATGGAAGTCAGCCAATTCTCCACAACCAAAAAAGTTCCATCAGCCCAAATCAGGAGTCCAAAAGACGTTGCTCACCTTTTTTGATATCAGAGGGATTGTTTATTATAAATTTGTACCAACTGGACAAACAGTCAACCAAGTTGACCATTATGAAGTACCAAAAAGGCTGCATGAAAACATTAGATGAAAACAACCTGAGCTTTTTGCCAACAACTCACGGTTCTTGCGTCACAACAATGTACCGACTTGAATGATATGGCCCGCAATGATTTTTCTCTGCCCAAAGATAAAGAAAATATTGGAAGGGAAATAGTTTGATGACATTCAGGACATCAAGGGTAATATGATGACAGCTCTGATGGCCATTCCAGAAAAAGAATTCCAAAATTGTTTTGAAGGGTGGACTAGACACTGGCATCAGTGTGTAGCTTTCCAAGGGGAGCACTTCAAAGGTGACCATAGTGATATTCAGTAGTGAGGTAGGTATGTAGCACTTTGCCTAGAATGAGTTTGTGAATTTAATTGTCAGACCTCATACAGGGAATCAAGAATTTCCCCTAGAGAGTACAGTATCAGGCAACAGTGGGTTTGGGTGACCTGAAGTTCTTATTCTTTAGTCAAGAAAGAACCAAGGAGGTGGATGCTAGGATAGCTCAGCAGTTGAGTGCTTGCCTCGCAATTGTGAGGTCCAGGTTTTGATTCCTGGCCCTGGTCTATGCAAATCCACATGGTGAACTGTGGTATAACTGGTAACCACTGGGATGGCACAGCAGTGAAGGTTCTCATCTCCCATGTGGGAGGACCCTGGTTCAGTTCCCACCCTGCATGGCCCCACATCCACCTGTGTGGAATGAAACCATGCCATAGCTGATGGGGTACAACTATATAGACTGCTCTGGGCTCTCCCCCTTCTCTCTCTCTCTCTCTTTCTCTCTCTCTCTTCTCTTTCTCTCAAACAATAAAATAAATCTTTAAAAAAAAGAAAAAGAAAAAACCATGGGGAATATCACTTTCTAAAACTAGGTATGAGAAATGGCATCTTACAAGAGGATCTAACAAAAGACATGGGGAAGAAAGGTACACTGGCACTAAAGCCAATGTTCTGAAGTTTGACTGACATGTCCTTCAGGACCCATCTATTCTATAACATAATCTTTTTCTCCTTGAAGAAGTTAGACAGAGGATCTGAGACAGCCTGACTCAGCTACCATCTTGTACACTGAGAAGTATTCCAGGTATTACACTGACATCTGATCTGGATTAAAACTGGCCTTCCTGATGTCTTATATAGAAACTGACCAGAAAAGGAGTGGTTAATGATGTTTTTTAAGGAGCTGAAATTGTCTCCATTCTGGTCAGCAATAGTTCTCATGTAAAAGGCAGTGAACTTTACAACAAGAGTTTGACTTTTTCTTCTGTGACATAACTGAGGGGGAAAATGGAATAACCTGGAAAGAAATATCTAAGAGGATAACTGGAGCGTGGAACCCAAAAAAGAATCCTCTACTCTCTTCCTCCCACAAGAGTGAAGTGAAGATTCAATGCCACCTAGTTCCTCTCCATCATTAGTCTACCTTCTTTTTCATCTGAGTTGTACCAACTTCCTGTTGGTACAATTCATTCAAAACTCTCTTTTACTGAGACTCACCAACTATTATTTTCCCCACCTGCTTTGTCATTAGCTTGTGTGATGCCACTCACACACATTCTTTCTGAACCATTTGAGTGTAATTCTATTATAAAAAGAGCTTTCCTTTTTCCTCTGTGTATTTATTTATATTTATATGGATTCATAGATTCCTCTTTCTATTCAGTGAGTTATAATTTATTACCATCATCATTTATTTTGATACCCCAAGAGTCCCAGATTTGGCTAATGAGATACCATAAACTTGTATTCCTGAATTCTTCAGTGTATCATTTTAAAAAACCAAGAAGCAAGTAATTTCTTTACATAATCACACCATAATAATCAAAATCAGAACATTTAGCATTCATGTTATTATTAATATTATCTAATACATAGCCCATGTTAAATTGTCAACTGTCCCAATAGTGTCCTTTATAGCTATATTTCCCTGTATAGATCCAAACTAGGATCACACATTCCATTCAGCTATCACATCTTTTAAATCTCTGTTATTCTGAAACAATTCCTTAATCTTTTTTTTTTGTCTTTAATGTTAATGACCTTGGCATATTTGGAAGAGTACAACCAGCTGTTTCATAGAAATTCCTTCAATTTAAGTTTAGTTGATATTATCTTATGATTATGTTCAGATTATGTATTTTAAGTAGAAATGTTATAGAGTGATATTGTATTTTTTTTCAGAGCATCAGGGGAGAAAACATATGGTTTACATTGGTGTCTTCTATATTTTTCCACTGAAAAGTTACTATTTTTCTTTTTCAAATTAATAAGTGATTTGTAGAGAGATATTTTGAGCCTGTATATAGAGCCTGTTCTTGTCAACCTTTTTACTCACTAGTTTTAGCATTTGTTAATGGTCTTTGTCTGGTCAGTTATGACTATGATAGGTATGAAATGATATTTTCTAAATCTATCATTCTTTCTACATGTGTTAGTTGGCATTTTGTTATAAGGAAGAGCTTTTCATCATGTGTGCTTGTATGTATGTATTTGTATTATTATTATGTATTATTCCTGTGTGAATTCATGGATTCTTCTTTTATTCTTTGGGTTATAATTTATTATTATCATTATTTATTTTAATGGTCAAATGTCCCAGATTTGGCAAGTGGGAACTCCTCGAAACTGGGTGAGTGTTCTTTTGTCATATCACATCATTATTTGAGCTTTCTTTTGGATACAGGATATTTCAGCTTTCTCTTGTACTTTCCTTGCCTCAGTCCTTGAAGCAGTCATTTTCCCAAGGAGACTTGTTTACTTTTAATGGAGAATGGTATTCAGAAACTGGGCTCTGGGCAGCAGATGTGCTCATTGCTACTGGGGTCTAATTGTTTTGTCAGCAGGCAAAGCTATGAAATAACTTTGTGTAATTGTGAAGATGTACATATGTATATAAATATATGTGTGCGTGCATGCACACACATAGATATGTCATGAGCTCACACTAATACATCTAGTTGTAATCTAGCATCATAGGTTTATTTTAGGCTTCCTTTTTCATATTTGTAATTTCCTTCATGAAAGCTGTGTTTTAAAGTCATCCTTAAAAAGTTAGGATAATTTTAAGGAAAAGTCAGGGTGGTGGTAGGAAGCCAAAAGGAAAAAGGGTTTCAAAACCTACTTATGGAGTGAACTTTCCCCTAATACATTTTTTGTTGACTAATATTAAAACCAATGAAAAATTTTAAGTAAAAGTAAAATAGAAACATAAGAAGCCATTTAGAAAAATAGAGTCTAAGGTAAGAGAAAAAAAAAGAGCTAAAGAGAAGTAAAAACAAGGCTCAGAAATCCAATAAAGGTAAAAAGTTAAGCTTTTTAAAATAACAAGATTAGGGAATGCTGGGTAGCTCAGCTGTTGGTCTCTTGCCTTGTAGTTGTGAGGTCTGGGGTTAGATTCCTGGCCTGGGCCCTTGTAATTCCATGCACTGAACTGTGGTGCAACTGTTAACCACCATGGCAGTGAAGGTTCTTGCCTCTCATACGGGAGGCCACTGGTTTGGATCCTGCCCCATGTGGCCCCACATCCACCTGTGTGGAATGAAACCATGTCACAGCTGATGATGTAAAATATGGAGACTGCTCTGGACCCTTCCCCCTTCTCTCTCTCTGTCTGTCTCTCTCTCTCTCTCACCTTTTCTCGTCTCTCTCTCTCTCCCTCTCTCTCTCACCTTTTCTCAAAACAATAAAACAAATATTAAAAAAAATAACAAATAAGATGGAAGAGATTAAAAATAAAAGATAGGTCATAAATCAATGAGATAAAAGGTTAAGAACATAAAAAGCAAAGAAGATAAAATCTAAGACAAAATATGTGTGCTCTGGGAACCAGAAAGTTAAAATATGGAGAGAAATGAAAGGTTAAAAACAGAAAATATGATATAAAAAGATAAAAATTAAAATTCTTAAAAATAGTAACAAACAAAAATATTGGGGAAATAGAAGAGCAGAAAACCCACAATGCTGAGAGACCAGGAAGGTGGCTGAGAAGGGAGAAGAGAGGCGTTATGTAGAGTCTGAAGAAGGTGGATCCATTACCGAGTTCCTGAGGTTCTGCTTCTCCTCATGGGGAATGAATCTCCTGTTGAAATTCAATTGCGCTTTACGAAGCCACAGCCAGCACGTACTGTCTTTGTTGGGACATGCCACTATAAACCCACTGTAAGGAGTCAACTGCCAGCAGTGGCTGAAAGATGGACAGACATTTTCACAGCCAGCAGTCGGCACAAGCAAGGGCAGAACAGCCTGTGAGCATTAGGAGCTCCGTGTTTACATTGTTATTAGAAGCCCCCTGGTCTCTTTTCCTTCTAGAACTACAGTTGGAATCATCTGCCCTGAGTGGACCTGGCTTAAAAGTGGATCTGATGGCACTTTCAAAGAGTTCAGTGTGGTGTAAGGGAAAGAGCAAAGGTTTGGGATTTGGAAAACATGGGTTTAGTCTCGGGGTTTAAGCCAATGTGAGCTTGAATACGCCAGGCGGGAGGCTCCCGGCCCAGTTCCTGCCCTGCGCAGCCCTGTGCCCACCTGTGGAGTGAAACTATATGGAAAACTAATGCTGTCAACTATGGAGACTGCTCTGGGCCCTCCCCCTTCTCTCTGTCTCT
>PVKE010053283.1:0-10095 GCA_004027555.1 Craseonycteris thonglongyai
GGACCGGGGCCGGGATTCGATCCTCAGTCCCCAGGGCTGCAAAGTGAGCGCTTAACCCACTGAGCCATGCCGGCTTCCCAGCTGCCTCACTTCTGAGGTCATACCCTTCTGAGCTCTCTATCTTGGTAGTATATATATATATTTTTTTTTCTGTAAAGAAGCAGATATTAAATATTTCAAGCTTTGAGTTCCATATGGTCTGTTGCAAATACTCAGTTCTGCTGTTGTAGTGTGAATGTAGCCTTAGACAATGTGCAAATGAATGGGTGTAGCTGTTCTCCATCCAAGCCATATGTGCACCCAGGGCAAGCTGGATCATGGGCAGTAATGTGCTGATCCCTGCACTAACTACTTTTCTTCTGAATTGCAAGGTTTTCCCATTCTGGTTAGTGGGAACATAAACTATTCATAGGCTTGGGTGAGCTCCGAGGAATTTTTCCTTTTAACTCTTCAGACACATTTTTCTCTGGCCTGAGTTTATCAGGTACTGATTGCTATTCATCTAAAGATAGGAGGGGACATGCCAATTCTAGAGTTCTCTCTCTGTGCTGCTCTCTCCTGTCCTATAACCTGCCCTGCAAACTCAGCTGCCTTAGTCTCCCGCACTGCCCACTCAGTCTCTTCCTGGGATACTGCCAGGTTATCCTTAGGTTCCCATCCATCGTGAGTTATCACCTAGAAACTGTCTAAAAGCAATATTCTTGGGCTGTTATTGGGGTCATCTTATCACCTTTTCCTTTTTCAGGCACCATGGTCTTTCATAAGCCAATATTCAATGTCTGAAAACCATTGTTTCATACGTTTTGTCTGTTTGGTGTTTTTAGTTGTTTCAGGTTGTAGGGTACATCTAGTCCTTGATACTTTACCTTGGCTGGAAGTGGAAATACCTATAGGTTTCTAATATTTTACATATAAGGAAACTGAGGCTCAGAAATGTTCAGAAATTTCACTGAGACCCTTCAGCTAGTAAGTAGTGGAAACAAAGTTCTAAACTAGGGATTCTAACTTCTGAATGAGTGCTTTCCCCATTATACTACACTGCTTCCATCAGAAGGCAATAACTACAATCTGCCTTTTAAATACAAAGCAGTGAACTGTAGACTTTACTAATAGAAACCAATAAACCTAATGTGAACCAAAGATTTGGGGGTTATCTTATTACGTTTTGAGATGTTTTGGAGGGGTCTTACACTTTTTATATTTTCCAATGGGGTCATCCCCCTACCCCATTTTAGCATTGTTAATGTGGTTCTGCTTCTGGCAAATATTTAGGATTTTCTACAAATTGGAGAGAAATCTTGCCCATTTTGATAACCTTATACTGATAAACTTTCTATTGGAAAATCCCCAACTGGTTCTAACTTCTGCTCTTGCAATATTTTGTAAATGTATTGAAATTACAAGGAGGAAATAACACTGTATTTCTAAATAACGTAAACATGATGAAATGAGAAATGTGAGAGTATATGTATAAATTCTCACAGTTTATATTTATTATTTTAACTATATAATTTCATTTAGCATTTTCTGAAACTGTAATGAAATTTTGAATGGTAAACACATATGGCATTTGAGTAAAACAAGAGAGAGATATTATATAGATAGTGAATATTTGCAAAAATGCATAGCATTATACTACCAGGAGGCTCTCTGTTTAATGAGAAAGAAATATGTACCCCTTTACAAATACACATTATAAATATATACTAATATATATATATATATATATATATATATATATACACACATATATACACACAGAGATAAGCTGCACTTGTCACAAGCAATGTATTTGCAAATAAAACATTATGTAAATAATGCTATGCCACATGCAACTCCTTTTTTAAGTGTGTGAGCATATTTCTTACAGCAACAGAAAAGCCAAACTCAGATGATTATTCATATCTTTAAATCTTTTGATTTTAAATATATATGTATGTATAATGTTATCTGTAACTTTACTTCTAAGTTATCATTTAAATTGTTTTTAATATTACATAAAGATGAGGTTTGATGCTTGTTTTTTTAATATTTATTCACTGGTGTTTATGCTTTCACTAGAAACCTTCTATACTAGCATATAAAATTAGTCATGTTATTTACACACCAATATGTACACACACTTTTCTCATCCCTAAAATGAATGGAATGACTTTGAATACCCCTTCCACTATCAGAAAGCATGTTAGGTGACTGTATAAGGATTTCTTCATTGTAGGATATACCTTATGCCTTTGAAACACCTCATAATCCAAGATACCCTTCTATTAAATTGATCCAGAAGCACAGCACAGCAAAAATTTCATATGATTAGAAATTTTTGTTTCTCTGATGGCTATCTAGAATATCTAATTAGACTTATTATATACTCATTTAATATAATATTCTTTATATTATATATGTCAGATAGAATATTCCAACATGTAATATAAGACACTGTGATGATATTACATGTATGTTTTCAATTACTTCCTCAGGTCCAAGGGCATAAGTAAAGCAGTAGACCATAGCTTATCTCACACTAGTTAAGTTGTGACAAATAATATCCTAGGTGTATATAATGGCATAATTTAATTTTGTCACAGAATTTCAACAGGAAACATGATTTGGCACAACTTAAATAATGTTAACCTTCAATAAATGTTAATTATTGTCAATAGTGAAAATATACTCTTCCTTTTTTTGAAAAAATAGTTAATACATGTGCTTGTGCTTCCTGGACTAAAAAATTAATATAAACGATTTAAAAATAAACATAATTTCCCTTTATATATATTCTGTCTTTATTTCTTTCTCTAAAATAGATAAGTACGTAACTTCTATCCACCACAAATTACTATCAGCGATTTAAAAAATTCTCGAAACTTAGAAAAAGCAAAAAACATGTATCACAGCAAAGAGAAGTTGTATTATCTAATAACAGACATACTATCTTTACCTGGCAAAGGTTATTAGTAGAGATAAAGATATAACTGTAATTTTAACCTTCAGAATGGATAACTAGAATCATGTGGTTAATATGAATTGGTAACTGTTTATCATCAGTAAGTATAAAATATTTTACCAGATTAATAATGTTTATATTTATCCCAGGAAAAATGCTAAACACAATTAAACAATAATATGATAGAATGCAACACATAATTACAATAATAGAATAAATATATATTTTAAATGAATTATAAAATCTCGGTAATATGGCATAATTTATTAAATTTTTATGATGAAAATATCCCATTAAAAATGTTTCAATTTCATTTTGCCAAAAATTTGTTCTTCTATACTCTGTCATTTTGCCTTCAGAAAATGCAATTTACTTACCTTGGATGGTGATTCCAAGAGAGAGAAGCTCCAAAGTTTTGCGTGGCCCTGCTAGGAACTTGTGTTGCCTATATTAGCATACAACTTACCTCCTCTATTGTTCGTTATTTACATATATTGTAAATATAATGATTTCATGATATAACATGATAAATAATATAATACAATATAATGTAATATTGTCTAATATAATGTTGAAAACAGAAATTTACATAGCAGCACACACCAAAAAAAACAAAAGTGGAAACAGAAAATAGTTTCAGAACTAATATTAAAGTTGTTAGACTGAT
The DNA here is from genome assembly GCA_004027555.1 of Craseonycteris thonglongyai. Lineage (NCBI taxonomy): Eukaryota > Metazoa > Chordata > Mammalia > Chiroptera > Craseonycteridae > Craseonycteris > Craseonycteris thonglongyai. The sequence continues at coordinate 3,612 of PVKE010053283.1, forward strand.
CACAAATATTAAACAAAAAGGGATATCCTACCTGATGGATCGAAGTTCACCTCATTGCCAGGACTTGGCCCTGTATCAATGGACACAATTGGTAAGAGCTTCCGAAAGTCCCATAGTTTTATAACTCCACAGGAATCGCAAGATGCTATCATGTGACCCTTTAAAGTACATTAAAAAAAAAAAAAAGGAATGTACCATGGCTGTCCAGAAAGTATCCAGACATGTACTATGAAAAACAGAGGCATTTATGGCTAGATATTTTCTTGACAGTGCTTGTATATATGCTCATGTTCTATATTACAAAAATATATAGTTACACATACAAAAGAGATTAGTTATAATTTTATTAAATCTGCAAGAATACACTCTGAACAAAAAAAAAATATTCATTATACCTTTGCCACGAATATAAAGTTGTTATAAAATGATAACTTAAACATATAAAATCCTACAGTAAATTTTGGAATATTATTTTTCAAAACACTATATTTATTATTTTACTTATATTCAAAGATGTAATAAAACAGAAATATACACACCCATGTAATTTATCTATGTGCACATATTATGTATATGATATATGTAATCTACATATAAAAACTATAATATACATGAAAGCATTACACTAAAGGGGCATCTCTCTTTCCTTATAAGCTAGTAATTAGTTAATATTGATAATTTATACCTCAAATAGAATAAAAACAAAAACAGAGCTAGGAAAATGAATGGACACAAGGAAAGAAGAGTTTCATAATAGAAGGTAGAATCACAGGGGCTAGGTGAAATTGATGGCAAGGAAATAATTCTTATTGTGTTCTGTCTGCTAGACAAAATTACCAGAAATATTTGGAGAATTGAGGTAACATGTGGTGGGATAAGGATGAAGATAATTGGATGAAGGGGATGGAAAACAAAGGGAAGGGTGGACAGATTAAAGCTATTATGGAAACAAGAATAGGTACTTTCCTAGTATGGAAGTAACATTATGGATACAGCTGCTCCTGGCTCAAGGTTGGTCTATAATACATTCCTCCTGCTGGTCTCTCAGGAGATGTTTATTGACCAGATAGAGTGACGAGTAAGGGGGATTTCTGTTCTCCAGACACTCGTTATCTACACTCATTTTTATCATTCTGTTATTTAATTTCTGTATGCATTCTCCAAGTAAATATGAGTATTGGCTACATCAGGACCAGAAATAATTTTATGATGTCATTATACTGTTTCCCATTCAATATACATTTTCTCTTTTAGCTATAGCTTAATTTTTAAATTTCAAATAAAAAAATCACTCTCATTTTACCCCTAAATTTCTGAAGTGTTAAAGATAACTTGATTATTATATAATTTTCCTTCTTATCATTTTTTTTTAAAGATTTATTTTTATTGTTTTTGAAAGAGAGAGAGAGATACAGAGAGATACAGAGAGAAGGGGGAGGGCCCAGAACAGTCTCCACAGCTGCACATCATTGGCTTTTCCACATAGTCTCATCCCATAGGTGGGTGGGGCTGCACAGGGCAGGAACTGGGCCAAGGTCTCGCCCCGGTGAGAACTGAACTGGGGGAACTCCCCAGTTCAGCACATGGGTCCACATGGGCCAGGGCCAGGATTCGATCCTTGATCCCCGGGGCTGCAAAGTGAGCGCCAAACCCACTGAGCCATCCCGGCTTCCCCCCTTCTTATCATTTTGAACTAGCTTGCACAATTTCTTTTCTAATTTGTTCCTTGCTTTCTATCTTTTCTGTCAAAAATATGTATCCTGTATTAAACTGACTCAGTTTTTCCCTACACATACCAGTAGTTCAACAAATGCCATTTGTTTTAAAATTCTGTAACTGCAGTCACTGGTGAAGGAATACAACAACTTTGTCCCCAATCTAATAAATGGGATGTTTAATCTTTTTTATGGCTTACAAGGAACACGGGGAACTTGGAATATTTTCAAATATGTAAACATGTATTATAAGATTGTGAGGAATCAGTGAATTTAATTTTCAGAAAAGGAAAGTTCTCAGGATTAGTAGGGAATGTTAATGTTAGAAATTAGAAAGAAGTCTTTCCAGATATAAGGACTTTCAAACATCTTTCAGAAGTCAAACAATATAATTTTTTTTTTAATTCTGAGAAAAGAATAGATAATTTTTAATCAAAACTTAATTTGGATACCTTTCTAACCAATGGCAGGTTATGGACTTGTACTTTTCTTCTCTGGATTCCAGGGACTAAAGATAATCTTAAAGTGTGCTTTAAAACCCTACATATTAAAATTGAGAACATACACTTAAAATAGTTCAATCATTTCTTGTTTGAAAATAAGTATTTAAATTATATTAATACTTCTACATTTATCTTTTAATGCTGTCAAGAGATCATTATATAAGAGTTTGATAATATTAAAATAATAGTCAATACTTATTAAATGCTTTTAATGTACCAAGTAGTATGCTAAATGCTTTATTAATAAAAGAGTAAATATTTTAAATAAGATTGAATAACTAACATTACTTAGCCAGATATTTTTCATTTGCTAAGAAACTTAGAAGCCACAATAAAGTATGCACTTAGTAAAAATAAATATAACTTAAGTGATAAAACAAAACAAGTTTATGTTCAGATTTGACAACCAAGTAATATTTGAGAGTTAGAGAACAACTTAGTTACACTTCCAGTTAGCCAATGAGGCATAAGCAGTAGCTATGGCAGTCTGTGGAGCATAGTAGAGCTCAAATAATATTTGTTGAACCAATAGATAATGAATGTCTCATTGGAGCTTACCTAGAAGTTTTACTTTAGCCCAATCCTTCCACAGTAGTTTTGAAGTAAATATTAGTTCTAACCTGATGGTTATGAATTCCTTAGGGAAAAAAGGAAGGTATAGAGAATCCAAAATCAAAAACTTGGGATAGCCTCAAGACCTAGTTAGTATCCCTTCTCTTTCTGTTTCAGGCAAAATAGAAGGCCATCCGAAAATTTATCTTCTTCCACAGGGCATTAGAAGATACTAGAATATTGTTTATCTGAACCACATTAGGTAAATTTTGAGAAATCTGGAGATGGAGTGTTGTGGGAAAGAAATTAGCTGACAACCTGGGGTGGGGGGGAGGGAATAACAAATAAATTATCTAGGACTTAAGGCAGGTTAAAAAAATCAAAGCCTCACTTTAGTTAGGGACTTAACCTACATTAAGAAAGATAGACTTAAAAAAATTTTTTTTAGAGATATTACATTATGTGAAATAATCCAATTTTACAGATAAAAAAATAATACGGTTTAAAGAGGTCAAATGACTTTCCTAAAATTACCTAAGTAGAAAATTGGAATGAGAATTCAAGTATAGGTCTGGTTGATTTAAGAGTGGTTTGTTGATTTATAAGTCTGAGATTTTAACCAATATATTTATTCTATTTCTTGAAACTAATATAGCATAGTATATTACAAATGTTTAAATATATTGAATATATTCCACCGTTAAAATATGGTTAAATCAATAACTCAGATCAGTATTTGTCAGAAATATGTTTCTCACAATATTAGTTATGAGGCAGTAGAAATGCAAGAAAATAATTCATCACAGATGGTTAGATATGTAAATAGACATACATGTATACATACATACATACATAAAACTGTAACATATAAGTGTATAACTAAACTATTATTTTTACGATTATAATGGCATTTCCAAAGATTAATATAAGGGAAACCACGTATACATAGTTCAATGAAAGAAGCAGCAAACAAAATTGCTTATGCTGTCTGATACACAGACACACAAAACATATGTTGAAAATGAATGGTAGGAACTAAATTAAAAATGATTATCTTCAGATGGTAGGATATATAATTTTAATTTTATTTGTTCCTTTTAGCATTTTTAAAATTCAAATTTCATGCAATGAAAATATGTGTTATCATTAAAAAAATTTTTTTGAGTAATAATGAAATCAAACATCATATACAATACCTGTGAATTGGTCTACATTTCACATGTTAAAATTCTACTATTAAAAATAGGCAAAAGAGAGGGTACATCAAATGAATGGCAGAAACATTAAGCGCTAAAACATCAGCTGCTCTCAGTGTGTGAAGTTAATGACCTGCAACTTGGTATTAAGGTATAACTATAATAAAATGTTTAGGCTCATTAGGAAAAAAATTAGTATTTCAAACATTTTTAGTATACTGATACATTAGTGTGTCTCTTAGGACAGGCCTGTGCAGCATAAGCATCAGCTCATTACATTTTCTCAGTACCCGAATGGCACTAATATGTAAGGCGAAGAAATTGTGGAATTTAAATGGAAAGAGAAGGTGAAATTTGGGAATGCTCAAGGAATTCAAGGCTAAAGGAGGAGGGAATATAAAGCATTGGAAAGATGCAAATAAGACTGCTATTGTCAGAACATTCTCCTTCCCTATGCCATTGTCAATCTGTTAGGCATTAATAACATATCAGCAATCATGCTCCAGGTATATGGAAGCTAGACTTCTCAATAATAATTACATAGCATTTATAGTACATAGCACTATACTACATAATCCCAATAACTTCCTCAAATTGATTTTTATATATCATCCTATTTAATCCTGCATCTTTATGGTTAGATTATACTGTTCTATTAGTCAGATGAGAAAAACAAGACTAACAATGTTTTAAAACTTCCCCAAAGTCATTTTGTTAGTAAAACATAGAACCAGAATTCAAATTCAGTCAATCTAATTTAAGTATCCAAACTCTTAAGCTCTTAAAAAATATTTTGCATGCTTTGACTTAGATGCTTTGGGGAATGGAATGGAAGCCAATGAAGTAGCATGTATATGCCGAAAGAGCATATTGAATCATTGATGCAGAACACCCAGAAAAAAACTAATAGTCCTTTAACAGAATATCCACAAATATGTATTAACAAAGAAGAAATTAAGTAAGCAGGTGTTTAAATTTATAAGGCAAAAAAATAATTAGAAACAGATGGAGACAATTAATGTATATAAAGAAACAAATATTTATTGGACTATACTATGTCCCTGGCTTTGGGCCAGGAGCAAGAGATACAATGGATGTAAATTCAAAAAAAGTTCGTAGTTAATTATTGGAGAAAGAGAAGTAATTGCACTTACAATTCAAAGTCAAATGCTAGAAGTAGGTAAAGCATTGTTTAGAGTACAAATTCAACACCTAACTCAAGCCAGTAGGATCAGAGTTTTCTTCTAATAATGCAGTAGTAGGATACGTCCACCAGGTTAGTGCGGCTTTCTAGAAATGATAACATTTCAATTAGATTAAAATTATGAAAAGATATTAGTGATGAAGGGTAGTAGTAAAAATGACAGAATGATACAGCACAAAAGGAGGAATTAACATATTCCACTATGAGAAATATGGTGGATTTATGATAAGGTACTATGTGTAAAAATTCTGAAGAGTTGCTGGAGCTCACACTGACAAATGTGAATTTTATATATGATGTATACACACTGTTCTGTCTTTTGAACATAAATATTGATATGTCAAAAATAATGTTTAAAGGCCAATAGTCTCAGTTAGTTAAGCAGGTGTGTTCAAATACAAAATTATGTCTCTGAGATCCTAAAATAACCCTGAATATTTCCTGTTGTTTTCTAGTTTGTGCCATATGTCTAAGCAGGAGTTTGAATCTACTTGTCTGGACCAGTAGAAAACCTATTACTTCACCTGTCAAAGTAATATTGATTGAACCTCCTACCTACAAGGGGAGGCTGATAAATTTTGCCTCCACTGTAATATTTTTTTGTTACATTAGACATATCTGAATATAACCAGTTCTGTATAATCATGTGGTATCTCCACTTCATCATTCTTGATCTTGCACACACAGATGCTTACATTTTTCACCCAGTGCACATAGAAATGGAAGAGTGTTCAGACTAAAAACCAGTCAATGTGACCAACCCAGCCAAAGACTGAGTTTTGAATTTTTTTTTTGACTGAAATGATCACTTCTGCTGGTATTCCATAGACTGCCTTTTGTTCTTGAGGTCATAATGATAGACCCAAGTTTAATCACCTGTAATGATCATCTTTAAGAAGTCCTAACCTTCTTTTTCACAAAATTCCAGGAGTTCCTGAAAAATGTGCACTTTTTTTTGCTTTCATTTTATCAAATAACACGAGTGGTATCTATCTGGCACAAACTTTATGGAATCCAAAAATACTAATAGTGTATCCCACTCTCTCCTTAGAAATTCCTAACTTACTAGCAGTTTATTTTTGTTTGATGCGACAATTTCCATGGATCAGTTCAATGTGACCTTGATGAAGCTAATCACTTGCAATCATAGGCCTTCCACTTTGTGGTTTGTCATTCACATCTGGATGCCTCACTTCTCCATCTTTGAACTGCCTCACCCAACTTCTTACTGTACTCACATCAATACATTGCATTGGTCACCATAAATGGCTTGCATTCAATGTTTGTGAATTTCAATTGGAAGAGCTTCATTTG
>PVKE010053284.1:0-10094 GCA_004027555.1 Craseonycteris thonglongyai
TCTCTCTCTCTCTCTGTCAAAAAACAATTAAAAATAAATAAATAAATAAATAAATAAATGTTAAAAAAAAAAAGTGAATACATCCTGAAGGAGTTACTATGATGGTAAGAATTCTGTTATATTATTGGGATAAGGGATAGTATATTTTGGGGCAACTTGTTGCTTAATGCCTCCCTTGTAGCACAGGGCTGGTCTAGGCACTGGGAATGAATACTGAGTATTGGTAAAAAATATAATTTCACAGTGGGTCTACTTTGGGACCACTCTAGGAGAGCAGCGGGGACTATAGGGTAGAAATATTTTGATAAGACCATGTAGAAACCAGCAATAAGGGATTTAGGAATCTGATATAATTGTCTGAAGTGCAAAAATCATGTAATTCTTAAACCCAGAGTATTGTGGTTTCAGCCAAAGCCACTAATCCTCTCTGCTTCTTGCTTCTTCAGCTAACTCACACATCCCTCCCAAAAGCTCTACAATTCAGCTTTATTTCAGTGTTCAAGAATCTTTGATATAAATCCAACATGATATGTGAAGCAAGAAAGCAACTGCAGGTAACAAAAACAGTCTACCCAAGACATTTTCATACACCCAAATCCAGAAACACAATAGTATAGAATCCCCCTAAAGAATATTGTTCATACCTGGATAAATGGTGATGAACCAAGGCAGACTCTGTTATTTCCGAAGCTGTTGGGAAAAAAAAAAGAAAAGTCGTTTCTCTCTTCTGCAGACTGTGCCAATGCTTTAAGCTGATGCTGATCTTTACTCAGCCATTGTGCATTGTCTACATGTCAAGAGGAGGAACGACAGTAGGAAATTCATGGCAATTACCACACAGCAAAGACAAGATAATGTCTGTATGATGCCATCTCTTTCTCCTACACAGATAAATTTATAAAATATATTTAATGTTAGCTCTGAGTTTGGGGCAACTGATGCCCTCTACTGGCCCTCACTTTCCTCATTTGTAAAGTGAATAGGTTGAACTAGATGATAACTAAACTTCCAGGTCTAATATTCTTTAATTCAGAGAAATATCAAGGGGAATCCCAGCCGGAGCATAAATAGCACTAGGTCTTTATTCACTTTTCTTTCCTGAGGTCTAAGCTTTGCTTAGGATTAGAAACCTCCAACCCACCAATTCTAGGGGAATGTAAAGGAATAGAAGAATGTGAACAGTTCAATATTATGAAAATAATATCAATGTGATAATTATCTCCATGAAAAAATTATTGACTATATAGCATGGGATAGATACTGTACCAAGAATAGGGATAAAGATATTTTTAAAAGGCAAAAAGTCCTCAAGGGGATAAACAAAAAATAAGTAACATTTTACTTTAAAGCAGAATTAAATAACCGAAACATCATTATAAGCACTGTATTGTTAGCCAATTGGAGGATGAGAAATCTATTACTTGGAAAAACCAAAGACAGTGTAAAATTGGAGAAAGAAGGTTGTATTTTACCGAAAACTTGAAAAATATTTCAAGAAGAAATGCGACAGATGTTTCTAAGTGTTAATACTTGTATCTCTTAAAAGGAACAACTTGTCTTAACAAAAAAATATATTTTTAAAACAGCCAAATTCAACAACAGATATTTACATGCATTAAGAGAATTCCCAGCAGGAAGAGGGCAGGAGAAGAGGGAGGGGGAGCTAAATACATGGTGATGGAAAGAGAGCTGCTTCTGAATGGTGAACACATATTGCAACACACAGACAAAGTACTGTAGAGTTGTACTCCTGGAACCTATGTAATCTTTACTAACCAATGTCACCCTAATAAATTTAACAATAAATTTTTTTTAAGAATTCTCAATAGAGTAAAGAAGGAGATAAAATTAACTAACGTTACTATTGTTTAATATATTATTATAAAATTCTAGCCAATGAATAATTCTAAGAAAAAAACGAATAACTATTAGAAAAGAAGGAAAGAAAACTATCAGTTTACACAAATAAAGACTGATGGGCCAATAGTAGATCAAAATACACTAGTAAACATCCTTTGTAGGGGAAGCCAAGATGGCTTAGTGGGTTGAGCACTCACTTTGCAGCCCTGGGGTCTGAGGATCGAGTCCTGGTCCCGGTCCTGGTCCCAGTCCCGGCCCATGCAGACCCATATGCTGAACTGGGGTGTGGCCCCAGTTCAGTTCTTGCCAGGGCAAGGCTCCCATGGGGGAAGCCCCTGGTTCGGCCCCCTGCTTGAGTGGGTATGTCTCCCATGCAGGAGGCCCCTGGCCCAGTTTCTGCCCTGTTCAGCCCCCACCCACCTCTGTGGAACGAAACTATGTTGAAGACTGATGATGTACAACTGTGGAGACTGCTCTGGGCCCTCCCCCTTCTCTCTGTCTCTGTCAAAAACAATAAAAATAAATCTTTAAAAAAATATTAGGTTCCAGATGTCACCCCAATAAATTTAACAATAAAAAAAATTATATTGGGAAAACAAACAAACAAAAAAACAACATGAAGAGAATAAAAAGGCAAACCCAGGGATGCCGGGATCGCTCAACAGGTTGAACACCTGCCTTGCAACTGAGAGCTGCAAGAATCAAATCCCAGCCCCGGACCATGCAAACCCACATGCTGAACTGCGGCACAACTGACAACTGCCAGGATGGCGGCAAAGGTTCTTGCCTCCCATGCCAGAGGCCCCCAGTTCGGTTCCTGCCCTGCAAGGCCCCACATCCACCTGCGTGGAATGAAACAGTCACAACTAATGATGTACAACTACGGAGACTGCTCCGGACCCTCCCCCCTCCCCTCTTCTCTTCTCTCTCTCTCTTACCTGTCAAAAAATAAAATAAATCTTTTAGGAAAAAAAAAAAAGGCAAATCCCACAGGGTGGTAGAAGATGAATGCAACGCATATATCTGTGAATGGACTAATGTTCAGAATATTAAGAGCTACAAATCAGTAAGAAAATCACAAACAATTGAATGGAGAAATGCACAAATGATTTGATGTGAACAGAATTCTCAAAAAAAAATCTTAAAGACATTCAAATGGTAAACTGCAAATGAAATCATAAGACTCATAAGGCATCAGGGAAATGTATGTTTAAACTACTATGAGATACCAGAACATTCATATTATAATGATTACATTTTTAAAGTATAACCATACAAAGTGCTGAAAAGGATGAAAAGCCATAAGGAACTCTTTTACAGTACTGGTGAATGTGTAAATTGGTACAAAAACTTGTTAGAAACTGCCAGGGAGTTTCCAGAGTTGAACATATGCATACCCTATATGCCCTATAGCTCAGCAAGTCCACCTCTGGTTATACATACAACAAAAATACAGACATATATTCAGCCAAAAAACAAACAAATATATATATATATTTATATATATATATATACACACACACACACCTGTTTTACTACAATGCTACTTTTCAGTGTGTAAAACTAGTCAATATCCAAATTCCCCTCATAGTGGACTGTATATAAAATTATGGTTTATCTATAGAATGGAATACTACACAGCACTAGAAATCAATGAACTATAACTAGTGCAAACATATAATTGAATCTCAGAAATATTATGTTGAGTGAAACAAACCATATGCAAAGGAGTACATACTGTATTATTCTGTTTATATAAATTTCACAAACAGGTGTAACTATTCTGTAGTATAAGAAATCAGGATATTAGTTATCTCTGGGGAGGCGAGTATGGACAGTGACTGAAGAAAAGTCTTGAAGGGATAGTTCAAAGTATTGTTTTTCTGTATCCTAATACAGATGGTGGTTACATGGGTTTGTACATTTGAAAATATTCATTTAGCTGAACACTTACGATTTTGCATTTTTCTATGTATGTTATACAGCAATAAAAATGTTTAAACAATATCTGCTGAAAAGAAGTTCTAAATAAATGGCAACATAGCCTGTTTCTGGCTGGAGAGAGCTAATTAACTAAAAGATACCAATATTTCCAAGTTTATTTATAATTCAATGTAATCTTATTAAAAGTCTCAACACAATTTCCTTAAAATAAAACATGTCAGGTTTACGTTAAAGTTCACAGAAAATGCCTGCATCTAATTAAGAAAGGACAAGAGGGCATTTGATACAATAAATAACAAAATAATATAAATATAATAAAATATAACACAGTGATATGAGAATATTTGCATATATTGATATATATACGAGGTCTGCCAATTAAATTCACAAAGTCATCCTAGAAAAAGTCCTCCATACCTCATTGCTGAATAGCACTACGGTCACCTTCGAAGTGCTCCCCTTGGGAAGCTATACACTGATGCCAGCACCTAGTCCACCCTTCAAAGCAATTTTGAAACTCTTTGTGGAATGGCCATCAGAGCATCTACTCGTATCTGATACCATGCTAACCGGTTTCCTGGAATTTACTCGTGTCTCTTTCTAATCCATCCTACATACAGCAACCATGTTTAGCATTTCAAAATCTGATTTTGTCAGCAGCTCCCCCAACACTTTACCTCAATGGCCTCAGAGTAATTTTTTTTAATTGTTTTTTGACAGAGAAAGAGAGAGAGAGATACAGAGACAGAGAGAGAGAGAACTGAACTGGGGGGACTCCCCAGTTCAGCATATGGTTCCGCACAGGCCGGAGCCGGGATTCCATCCTCGGTCCCCGGCGCTGCAAAGTGAGCACTCAACCCACTGAGCCATCCCGGCTTCCCCACAGAGTAATCTTAAAGAAATTATTAAGCTAGGCAAAAAATAACTATGGTTAGGTACAAACTGCTTCTCCCCTATATTTATATCAGGCTCACATCTACCTTAATCTCAAGCCACATGATTCTCCTTTTAGATCCCACAGAATACCATGTTGTCTATCCTGCACAGACATCATATCTCCATAAACTCATAGCCCTTTGTCTAGTAAACTCTTAAAAAATCAAAAAAGGAATCAGAATAGACAGCATTCTATAATAATGTGTATTTACAATTAAACATGCAAATAATTACATTATACATATACACAAACTGATTAAATATTCTGATTAAAGGCAAATATTATTAGACTGGATGTACAAAGACTACATTAGACATGCATCCAAAATATGAGGATGCAGAAAGGTTGAAAATAAAAAAGATGGAAAAGATACCAATCAAAAATTAATCAAAAGAAAGGTGGTGTGGCTAAATCAATATCAGACAAAGTACACATTAAGGCAAAATCATTACTAGCAATAAAATGAGATGCTTCAGAATGATAAAAGATTCCATTCACCAGGAAGATATAATAAATTTTAAATATGTACCGGTATGCTCCTAATAATATTGCCTCAAAAGATATGAGGTAAGATAAGAAAGAAATGAAGAAAAACTAGACAAAACTACAATAAGAAATAACCAAATACAATATCACAGTGCAAGATTTCAATACAACTTTCTCAGTAACTGATGAAAGAAGGAAAAATCAATAAGTATTCACAGCATCTGAATAGCATTAACAAATTGTGCCTAGATGACCTATATGCAATACTATACTCAACAACTACAGCATACACATTCTTTTTATAAACTAATGAAACGTTTACATACACTGAACATATTTTAGGCCAGAGGTCAGCAAATTCTTCTGTAAAGGGCCATACAGTGAATACTTTAGGTTTTGCAAGCCTTATAAAATTACTATCACATATTTTTTTCTTTTTTAACTACCTTTTAAAGATGTAAAAATACATTTATAGATTGAAGGCCATATAATAACAGTACATAAGCCAGATTTGGCCTATAAACCACAATTTGCTGACCTCTGTTGTAGGCCAAGAAGCAATTCTCAACAAATTTTAAAGAACTGAAATTTTATACAGTATGCTCTCTGGACACAGTGCAATTAAGCAAGAAATAAATAATCAAATAGAAATTTGAAAAGCCCCGTTATTCAAAAACTAAAAAATACTTTTCTAAAGAACCCTGAGCTTAAGGGGGTGGGAAAATCACATAGAAAATTAGACAACATTTTAAACTGAAAAAGATTGAAAATGATGCATATGAAAACTTGTGGGCTACAGCTAGATTCATGCTTAGAGGGACACTTGTGACCTTAAAAGCATATATTAGCAAAGAAGAAAAGTTAAAGAGCAGTGAGCTAAGCATCATCTTATTAAGTTAAAGCAAGAAAACCAAATAAACCCTAAGAAAATAGAAGGGATTAAATTTAAAAGATATCAAAAATAAATGCAACAGAAAACAAATATATAATCAAGAGGATGAACAAAACCAAAAGTTGTTTCTTTGAAAAGAACAACAAAATTGATGAATCTCTAGTATAGAAGGACCAATGAAGGGGAGGAAAAAAAGGACAGAAAGAAAGCACAAATAAAGTGTACAATGAAAAGAAATATAACTATAGGTACTGCAAGAATTAACAATATTATAAGATACTGTAAAAAACTTGATGCCAGTAATTTGAAAATATAATTAAAATGTACAAACTGCTAGCAGCATGCAACTTAGTAAAACTGACTCAAGTCAAAACAGAAAATCAGCACAGTATGATAATATTAAAGAAACTGAACCTGTAACTTGTAACCCTCTTGAGGACATCACCAAAAAGGCAAAGACATAGGTAGACCCCAGGCTCCATCTCCCACAAAGACCAGCAATTATGTAGCAGTCCAGGAATAAAAATGGCTCTGGGAGAGCTCAGGAGTTTAGCAACACAGTAAAACAAAAAAAAACATTTGCCGTTGTGTTATAATTTCCTGCAGTATTCAGTACAGTAACATGTTGTACATGTTTGTACCCTAGGAACAGTAGGCTATACCATATAGCTTAGGTGTGTAGTAGGCTAGACCATCTAGGCTTGTGTAAGTGCACTCTGTGATGTTCACATAATGACCAAATCATCTAATGACACATTGCATAGAATGTATCCCCATCATTAAGTGACACATGACTGTATATTAAGCAAATGTAGTAAGTTCTCACTTAACATCATTGATAGGTCCTGTAACTTTCAGCAAAATGACATAATCAAACCAATTTTACCATAGGCTAATTGATATAAACAAGAGTTAAGTTCATACAGAATCTTATCAACATTATAATAAAACAACATTGAATTAAGCAACGTTATTCAAGGACCTGCTATACTAACATATCTGAAGGGAGCAACAGACAACCATACAATAAGAAGAAGAAATGTCAATATCTCACTTTGAACAATAGATAGATCATTCAGACAGAAAATCAATAAGGAAACATTGAAGTTGCACTGTATTTTGGTCCAAATGAAACTAACAGACTTATATAGTACCTTCCATTCAACAGCAACAGAACACACATTTTTTCCTTCAGTACACATAGAATATTCTCTAGTAAAGATTATATGTTAGGTCACAAACAGGTCTTGACAAATTTAAAAGATTGGATCATACCAAATATCCTTTCCAAACAAAATGATATGAAATTAGAAATCAATACAGGAGGAAAATGGAAAACTCAAAAATACATAGAAATTAAACAATATAACCCTGAACAACCAATGGGTCAAAGATGAAATCAAAAGAAAAATAAGTAATATCTTCAAACAAACAAAGATGGAAATACAACATATGGGATGCAGACAAAAGCAGTGCTAAGAGAGAAATTAATAGCAATAAATGCCTACATTAAAAAAAAAGAACATCAAATTTAAAAAATCTAATTTTACAGCCTAAGGAAACTAAAAAAAAAAACAACAAACTAAGTCTAAAGTTAGCAAAGAGTAGGAGATAAATACAAGAATAAAAATAAATACAATAAAGACCAGACAAACAATAGAAAAGATTAGTGAAACTAAAAGCTTGATTTTTGAAAAGATAATCAAAATTGACAAAACTTTAGCTAGACTTACCAAAAAAAAAAAAAAAAAGAGATGAGTCAAATAAATAAAATTATAACTGAAAGAGAAAACATTATGACCAGCACCACAGAAATGCAAAGGATCTTAAGATACTACTATGAATAATTATATTTAAAGAAATTGGACAATGTAAGAGAACTAGATAAATTCCTAGAAACATACAACTTACCAAATCTGAATCATGAGGAAATGGAAGATGTAAACACACCAATAGCAAGTAAGGAAAGTAAAACAGTAATCAAAAACCTTCCAAAAAAGAAAAGCACAGGACCAGATGGCTTCATGAATGGATTCTCCCAAACATTTAAAAAAGAATTAATACAATTCTTCTCAAACTCTTCCAAAGAACTGAAGAGGAGAGAATATTCCTAGACTCAGGTTACAAATCCAGCATTATCATGAAACCAAAGTTAAATAAGGCCACTACAAGAAAGAAGACTAAGGGAAGCCAGGATTAAAAGGTTAAGTGCTCACTTTGTAGCCGCAGGGACCAAGGATCAAATCCCGGCCCTGGCCCATGCAGACCCATATGCTGAACTGGGTTGTGCTTCCCATGTGGAAGGTCCCCATTCCAGTTCCACTGCTGCGTGGTCCCTGCCCACTTGTGTGGAATGAAACCATGTCAAAAACTGATGATGTACGACTAAGTAGACTGTTCTGGGCCCTCCCCCTTCTCTCTGTCTCTGTCAAAAACAATCAAATAAATCTTTTTAAAAAATACAGAAAACTATAGGCCAATATCCCTGAGGAATACAGATGAAAATTCTCAACAAAATACTAGCTAATACAAATGACAATAAGTCTATTGTTTTTATGCAATATCCATTTCTAATAAAAACTATTAGCAAACGACAAATCAAAAGCAACTTCTTTATTCTGATAAAATATATCAACAAAAAATCTACAGCAAGTTTCACACTTAATGGTAAAATGTTAAAAGATTTCCCTTGCAACATCCCTAGACTCAATAAATATTTACACATTGATGCTTTGCCAATATATTTTTAATCTTGCCACACTCCTGTGAGGTAAACAGCACTATCCTCATCTTATATATTAGCAACTGAGTCTTAGAACAAGGTTCAGTTACTTCTCCATGGTCAAAAATCACATAAATGACAGCAAGAATTTGAGCTCTATGAATCACTCGCTGCCTCTTGTAATACCAGTTCCTCAATTAATTCTGTATTACCTACCACATCTGCACCATTTTATTAGAAGTAAAACAAACAGGGCATGATGTTCATTTTATTTCAAAATGATATTCCAAATCAGTCCAATTCTATCTTCCCCTGGCTTCATTCCCATGCTGCTGTCACAGCTATCACCATTACCACCACCAACCACCCTGGTATGAGCTATCACTGTCATTCATCTAAACTGGGATGTCTAACCTTCTGGCTTCCCTGGGCCACACTGGAGGAAGAATGCCTTTGGCCACACATGAGATACACTAACACAAATGATAGCTGATGAGCTAAAAAAAAAAAAGTCAATGCATAATTTTTATGTTTTAAGATAAGTTTACAAATTTGTGTTGGGCAACATTCAAAGCCATCCTGAGCCACATGCAACCCATGGGCCACCAGTTGAACAAGCTTGAATTCTAAACTACTATAATAGTCTTTTAATTTGTCCACACTAATATGATACTGAGCCTTCCTTCTCCAGTTTTAACTGTTTTTTTCTTAGCTTTTGCTTTTTATTTTTAAATAATTTAAAACTCTCAAACAAGTTCAAAGAATGCACATGCTCTTTGTCTAGATTCAGCAATTGTTGACATTTGTTGTGACTCTATATTCATAAATATTTCATTGAGTACTTACTAAAGAACATTATTATACTCTTATATAACAATTTATATTCAATTATCAAAATCAAGAAATTTATCGAGATATTATTATCCAGAGTCCACATTAAAATTTTAGCAATTAGGTTTTTTTAGGTAGATACCCAGTAGAGGGATGGCTGGGTCATACGGTAGTTCCATTTCTAATTTTTTGAGGAATCTCCATACAGCCTTCCATAGTGGTTGTACCAGGTTACATTCCCACCAGCAGTGTATGAGGGTTCCTTTTTGTCCACAGCCTCTCCAGCACTTGTTATCCCTTGTCTTGTTGATTATAGCCATTCTAACAGGTGTAAGATGGTATCTCATTGTGGTTTTTATTTGCATCTCCCTAATTGCTAGTGAAGTGGAGCATTTTTTCATATATCTGTTGGCCATATGTAT